>JZKD02S1134053.1:0-42305 GCA_000966675.3 Picea glauca | reverse complement strand
AGATGGTTCATCCCTTGGGTTATCCCTGATAAATAGATGGTACATCCCTTGGGTTATCCCTGATAAACAAATGGTGCATTCCTTGGGTTGGGAAGGTCAAGAGGAAGAGAGTTGGTGGAAATCAGGATAATTGTAGGAGAATATCAGTGGCTTATGTATATGTTTTGGGCCAGGGTGCCTTTGTATTTGTGATTTTGGGGGCAAGATGTTGTTATGTATATGTGGTATTAGGGCCATAGTTCCTATGTATTTGTGGTATTGGGGCTAGAGTGCCTATGTAATTTGTTTAGGCTAGAATTCATGTGTGATTTTGGGTTAGAGAGCCTATATGTTGATTATTGGTCAGGGAGTCAGAATTGCAAAATGAAATTACCCTTGTAGGGTGTTGTGCACTAAGGGCAGTGAAAAAATAAGGGGGAGAAGATGTAACATCCCTACTTCTAATCCCCATGAATTATAATGTAATTGTATAAATGTGAATTAGGATAGTGAGCCAATTCATTGGGGCGAAGAGCTCATATTGATCTAATGTGGTCGATGTCGAATTGCATGTTATGAACATTGATTAATTAATAAAAGGAATAATCATTGAATTTGATACGAAATAGATGAAGAACGATGGGGGGGTATGATTCCACAAGAGAGAGGGGTCCAAGGGGGAATTATTCATGGGTATTAACCAACCCACATTCCTGAAATTATCATCTTTGTGTGTAACCTCCTATTTGTTGATTGAGTGTATGAGAGACCAATCATTAAACTCATGTAAGAGGGTGGGTGTGAGTGGTCACATCCCATATTTATTGGAGAGCATGGGCTGAAGTACAATCATCCTTGAGAAGAGTGTGAGTCAAGCAAGCAAGGAAGAAAAGGAAATTCATATGCAGAGGAGGGACAATTTTTTTACATGGGGATTTTGGGGGAGCAAAGGGATGGGAAGAGGACCATCCATGGTATACTTGAAGGCAACCATTGTTTGGTTGTGTTCTTATGATGAGAAATATGCTTGTGTGCCTGTAAATTGGGTTGTGAGCAAGTGGTGTGATTTTTTAGTGGAGAAAATGACTTAGAGCCTTGTGAAGGTTGTTGTGAGAAAATATGAAACAACTGATAATTCCTAGAGTTCCCAGTTGAGTGATTCCTAGCCAATTGAATGCATTAGTGGACCTTCTAAATGAATGGTACAGCTCAAGGGACTATGAATAGTGAAGGGGGTACATTCCTTGGGTAGTGCAGGTTGTGGGGAAAAGAGAGAGCTAGAGGTTTGGAACTGTTGTGAGACTAGAACCTGGGTTTGGGGCTGCTATGTGTGGAGAGTGGATAGCTAGTGGGTCGGATCTCCTTATGGACTCATAGCCTCAAATCAAGGGTGGCTTGTTGATGAGATAAAATGATCAGTAGTGCCTATGGTTGGGAGGTTCATCCTTCGTTTGCAGCCAGTTGGTTAATCATTAATAGATAAGTGTTTTTGTTATGATCCTATGTTAATTCCACTATGTAAATGGTTTATATGAATGTTGTGTGTTAATTTTTTCTTGAACAATTATATTAATGTTTAATATATGTTCCTAGATGCATTCAAAACTGTGGTATCAGTCAATTGGTCAATATTGTGTGGGATTTTTGGCTGGTAAGCTACATGAATTTAATTAGCAGTAAATCTTAATAATTTAAGGAGTTTCCACATGTAATGTTGCTCAGTTGAGCATTGGGCAAGTTACATTATGTCAGAGTTTTTAAAGAGAAAGTCTTTGTGTGACGTGACCCAACTTCGGTGGTTGGGTACACTACACATGATTTGGAAGTTTTTCACAACATGGATATAACAGTGTGTTTCTTGGGCTACCCATCAATGAATCAAGTTATGGGTGCTACCACTTTCAATTAAAATAATTGTTTTGCAATGTTTGATGTAGCCAATCAATTTGAGGGTTTGGGGAGTTGAAATACCAATCAAGGCATGTAGGGAAATTTGGGGTTCCACATCCCACTGAGAAGAGGGAGGAATGTCTTTGACAGGTGGAGGCAGAGGCTCCTAAGGTACAGCTTCAACTTCATCATATTAAATGTCCTCTAAAATGTGCATAAAGAGTTTTTACTCCTTATATTTATGCTTCAGAAAATATTTCTCCTCCCAATTGTAGCAGGGACCTTTAAGTTGGTATTCCTCAATTTTAGCACAAGTTAACTTATGGATCTTGAGGGGTGGAGAGGAATGAGAGGGATTGGTGGGTCGGGGATGGGGAATAAAGGATGGTTTTTTATTTGGTCATTTACCACCTTTTGGGCTTCCCTACTCTTTGAGAGGCTTCCAACCAAGTAGTAGGACGAGCCATTAAGACTTGGGTACATGTCACTTCCTTTAGACCACTAATAAGACATTACCTAGATAAGATATCTAAAATTCCTTTAGTGTGGATGGCGAGTTGATCAAAATAAGAGATGAACTCTTCAAATGTACTAGATTGTTTAATCTTGGTCAGGCAACCCAAATAATGAGTGTTTGTTTCAAAGTGTCCATATAGGCCTAAGACAAATTGTGCCCAAGCAATATAAGCTCGGTGGTAGTTTTTATGTCATTTCCACCATTGCCAACATTCATTATCTAAACGTAAGACACCCTCATGATGTTTCATCAAGTCATCGATGATGCCATGTAGGGGAAAATAATGTTGCATCTGAGTGACCCAACCTGTGGGGTTGGAGCCATCAAATTTGTTGAAGTCAACTTTAGGGAGTTTATGCCATGTCTAAGTCATAAGGTCATGAACAAATGGATGAGAGTGAGGCCCCATGGGATTGGATGATTCATCTACCTCTGATTGGGATGGATAGTCTTGGTACTGATAACCCTTGAATAGATTGTACATTATCATGAGTTGGGACAACTGGTTTGCGACTAAGTCTAGTTTGGTAAGATTTGCATTAACGAAAGAAAAGTTTTTCTCAGCAAAGGAGTGGGTGGGGTCTATTTTGTGTTGCAACTCATCACATAGAGTTTCCAAGGAGGAGAATCATGTGTTTAGCTCATTTGTTTTGTAGCCATAGAGATGGGGGTTCATAATAAAAAGGTTATTGGAGAGTGGTACGTCGATGATAATCATGACACAAGGATTTTGTTGAGACAGGTCAAAATAAGGGTGTGGATAGGACACAAACTCTTTTTTTTTAACTCATGTATAGTTAGACTCCTACATAAATAATAAAGTGCTCATAAAATGCTCAAATTCTCAATACTATAGTTTATGCAGGAATTTTGTGGACTAGTGGTAGGAATCATGGTTTCCAATGATTGAATGCACAAATTTGCAATACAACCTTTTACGTAGGAGTTTCATGGATTGGTAGTAAGAATTAGGGTTTCAAGGGTCTCGAGTACAAGGGAGTGTCAGGTGTTATAGCTCTTAAATATACATGCAAGATCTAACAATAGTACTCAAACCAATTTCTCAATGCACTAATTAAGGAGGCTTAATCGTACCCTTAGTTGTACTACTTGATTACCCAAGTATTAGAGAGTAATATTCTCAAGTGTTGTTATTGGTGCCACTATAGAAAAAAGAAGATTGATCAACTTATTTAAATATGGATAAGGGACTTTCGATATACCCTAGAGTACATGGAAGAAAAATTCCATATATGGGTGTTGTTTGATGCGAAACTACTTGAAGGGGTACCAACAAGGGTTGCAAGTGTGTCCAACCAGGTGAAACCTCTTGTATTTCCTACACCGTATTATTTATAGACACTGCAACATGTCTCTAGCCTGAAAAAATGCGCTAAAATATGCGCTTGGGAAAATTCTTTTCTCTGATAACACTTGTGGTGTTCTTTATTAGTAAATTGAAAAATGCAAAGAAAAAATGATGCAGACCCCCGAACCCTCAGGCCGAGGTCCGCGCAGGATCACTTTAAATCTCCTTTGGGCCGAAATGGCTCCTTTGTTTTGTTGGAATGTCCAGCAATTCCATGGGTCCTTTTTAAAACTCTCCCTATGTAGACTGAACTCAGGCGCGAGCCTTACTCTCCTATATGACCATGATCTGGTCTTTACACAGACATCTCTCACTTCTCAGAAGTTTGCTAGTTTGGGTGTTGAACTCTCGTGCTCCTCTTCTACGAAATCCTGAGACACGATAGTCAACAGGGTTTGACATTCCTTTCGCACTTTCCGCAACTCGCAATCTCGTGAGTTAGAGTGTAGACCCTTTGTACTTCCCCTTTCCAAAATCCCGAGATGTGATAGGGTAACTATAGGTTGATCCCTCGATGCGCAAGTACATGCCACCTGTTGTTCCTGAGTCTGTACTTAAGGCTTAAACGTACAGTGTCAAGGCATCCGAAAGTGGATGATAGGTGTAGAAGAGGGAAGCGTAAACCTTCAGTGAAGGAAACTAGGGAAGATTTCTACGTTGGCGTTGTCTAGCTTCCAACTGTTCCTGGGTAGTTATGTCTCGTTCAATGGTTGTCCATGATTGTTCAAGTTTGGCTCGGTTAGTTTTCGTTTCAAGAATGATGTCGAAGAGATTTAAGGCAATGTGTGTTTGATTCGATAGTCCGGGTTCAACATTAGGTTGAGTTGGTACAGGAACTGTCATGGGGGAACAGTAAAGGTAGGAAAGACTTTAAAAGAGATTAAGTGTTGTCTCAGTTCGGTCGCATAAAAGAGAATTTACGATTGCAGAGATAAAATATGAATGCAAATCTAAGACTCTTTCCCGTAACTGTATTATATTTTAATAAAAGGTGTGAAGTGGGGGAAAAAAATTCAGCTGTATATAACGCAAGGCTCATGTCAAAGGGAAATCTGACATATAAATAGAAGAGGAAAATAGTAAGGAAACAACCGACGTAGAATAGAATATATATAGAATTCTGAAAATGCAGATTGGTCTTACACCCACTGATAGCTGGTGTAGAGGAAAGACAATAAACAATTATAGAAAACCAAAATTCATTCATTATAGTAGTGGTCGTACTAAAGTATAACGAAGCACATCAGTTATGAATATGAAATGGAATGGAAAATTGAGATACAAGGAAGCAAACTTATAATACAGTAGTGACGGAATCGAGAATCTCCAGATCTGCTTGTATTAACTTTCAATGTAAAAACTCTATTACAAATGACTCAAAAAGGTCCAACCCTGTTTATTTCTTTCTGGGATATATTTATACAATTTTTACAAAGCAGGTAGAATCTCAATAGTCGCAAAATTTCGGTTATGACAAAGAAGAGAGAAATCGCTCCATTTCGCCTACTTCGTTTTCACTTGGTGCCAGGTGTTTGTCGTCGCGCGGACTCAGTGCAGGAGATACATCTTTCCACTAGCTAGGATATGAGTCGTGATGGTTCTGCTTGACAGTTGGCCTCGACGAAGTAACATTCTCGGGCTAACTGCTGTAACTTGTCTTCCATTTGTGAGTCGATGATGTCGAGGGCACTTAGTTGCGCGCTGGGTTTGATCATGTACTTATCAACTTGGACTATGTCCACCATATTCATCCGAGAGATATCAACCGAATCTCTTTCTTCCTTATCTTTCAGATCAAGTGAGATATGTTCCACATTCATTTGCATCAATGCTTCGGCATTGCCTCCACTATCAATGCCCAGCAGCTCGTCGTCTATAGAATTAAAGGATTCTTCTAGGGAATTGGTTACCTTTTGGGCCTGCTCCTTGCCCATGGCGATGTTGTGCTCCCACTCCTTCAACAGAATATTTCCTTGGGTTTGCTCCGAAATGGTGAACTTGGGAGTACCCGCTGAAACCTGGTTGTTCGTGGCTATTACCACCTCCTAGAAGGCGACCCGAGCCACTCCTGCATCCCTTTCTCTGAACGATAAATTCTCAGAAACTTGATTGATCAACAGAAAGTGTTCCCAGATTGCTCCCACCTTGGCGAGCAAATTCTGTTGTGCCGAAGAGATTCTGCTCTGAATCTCACTCGCTTGGGATTTAAATATCCCGAGGTCTATCATTCTGCTCTCGGCGATTTCTACCTGATCCCGCAGTTGTTCAATCAAACTACTCTGTTGGCTCACCTGCATTCGACCATCCCGGACCGCCAACTGTGCTTGCTCAAGCTTAGCTTTGAGCACCTCTATTTCATTTTTGTCGGCCAATCTGGCCTGTTCTATTTCCACGCTCGCCTGACCTTTAGCATTCTCCGTGGCTGTGGCCAATCTGGCTTCAAGAGTCATGATTAGGCGATTCTTTCTTTTAAGTTGGTTCTTCAAAATTCTGACTGAGAATTGATTCGCCGAGGCATATGCCCCTAGAGTCCCTGCGATTTTAGTGGCGAATTGCTCGTTCTTTTTATCTATTCCATCTGTCATAACCTTATACTTTTTGGCAGTCGACTCTCCTTCCTGGTAGAATTCTCTTTTTACTACTGCTTTTCTCTTTTTATCAAAGAAAAACTTGTTCGGAGGGAGTTCTTCTGCTCTTATGGGCCTCAACTCCTCATTAAATATCCATCTTTCTTCTATATTTCCCTACGTCGACTACAAGGGGGTGACAGATGTGATGGGTGCTCCAATCTGTTTCGTCGATTTTCCTAGGGTGTCGACCAGGTTCTGCTTCTTTGGTGGTTCTGGGGTCCTTATCTTGGTCTCCGAATTCTATTTCCTTGGTGCGTCCGAAGTCTTTTCCTCTACTTCTGGAGTCTTTGTTTGTTCCTCCTTGTCCTGGTGTTTTCCCTGGTCATGAGTTGCATCTTTAGAACCTTCAGCATCCTTTTGTTTCGTTTCCGAAATACCGGGACCCTCACCGCGCAATACAGCAGGGAGACAGCTACGTCGGTGTCCCTGGAACTTCAATACCTTGGCTCTATCCTCGGGCGCCAAGGATTGAATCCGGACTAGAATTTCCTCATAGGACCTCGTTCCTCGAAAAACATCATCCAGGGGTGAGTTCTCATGTTCAAATCTTTTTATCCCGCAATTGGCCAAATGATTGCTCACGACCCTCTGTGGGTCGTGCTTCTTGTATTCGATGGAGACCAAATTAAGGTCTTCCAGGGCAGCAGCCTCATCTTTGGCATGCCCAAAATCTAATAAAGAATAAGAACTCAAACGAATGGGAAAAGACGGCCATACCTTCTTTGAATACCCTTTGAGCTCCTTACTTACACCGCCAATTACTGTCTGCCGGGCGACCTCGCGACAAGCCAGCTTGTCAGGAATGAACAATGGCAGCGCATGCGGGGAAACAGAGGCCCTAAAAACTCTGAGGTAGGAAAACTCTACCTCCATGTACCAGTCTGCTATGCTACTCAGATTTGTCGCAATGCTATCTGAAATACGAGGTGGCGGGTGACCAAAAATGGCGATATGCAGGGGCACCATTACCCAGTTAAAAATTTCATATGCGAACTTTTCTGCTTTGTTTTCCCATAGCTTTTCATGATATACATGTATGGGTTTGTCTTCGACCGGAGTCCAACTCCAGCTCATTAATGGAAATGGTGTCATAGAACAAGTTGCGTCCATAATATATGCGGACATGAAGAATGAGGACGGCCTCCCATTTTCCTTCTGCTCCCGATACTCTGTGACCCGATTAGCCAAGCTATCTGAAAGTATCTTTGCCCAATTAAAAGAACAACCATCTGCGGCCCGAAACATTAGAGGCACCCACGCAAGGTAAAAATGTGATGTGTCCTCTCTCCCATATAATCGGCATGTCATCATGGCCACGTATTTATACTGCGGTTCCAGCGAAGCGATTGAATAAACGCCTTGGTCATTATCTCTGAACTTCGCGGTGCGCGAAACCCAATCCTTTATCAAACCAGACATGGTTTTATCATACTGTGTGCACTCCTTCTCCTTGAATTCCTCCAGGAATTCAGCACCATATGTGTATTCGGACGTCGTAGGTAGCTTATACATGGTTTGCAGATGCTCAGGCCTAAAAGTCCCTATAGTGACTCTCTGCTCATTCATGATAGTCCTGGTCAGTATGTCCACATGATCCAACGCCCATCCGACCATGTCATAATATGGAAGCAACCGTGGTCGGGCTGCTACTCTGTGCATTCCGGATTGGATGACTATTTTGTACTTGGTGCTTAGATCATCTCTTTCGTTGTCATCGGATTTGTCGGAACAATCCACCAATTCATATTGCAGGATGTCTGAAACAAATGACCAGTTAGGGACCGAGTCGACACTTCGGGGTGAAGTATTGGAGACATTGTCTGAGCTTTGTCCTGCAACCTCAACATTCGCGTTCGCTGCTTTCCGCAGAGCCATGGCTGAAGCTTGCGTCTTAGCTCTTCTGCGATAGAATTGTGTATACATACAGAAGTTAGTTTTCTCAGAAGTGATGAGCTATGCGTGCTATGCAAATGCATTTGTTACAATGAATTGTAGCTCTTACATATATTTGACAAACTCGGTACCTTTCAAAACAAACCTGTCAATTCAAAATTAGAAATAAATTTATGCCGTAAAAATTCGATCTTACACATAGATTTACCCTATTTCCCCATTAATGTCATAAATTTTGGCGGTTTAAAAGTCAGTTGGCGTATGGAGTGAAAAGGATTCCTCGAGAATCGTGCAAGCATCGAAACGCGGGATGTGTCTTGGTTCAGCTTAATTACCCCAATCTCGCCAACGGTAATTAATATCTCGCTATTCGCTATATGGGGAACTTTTCTTTAACATTTTGAGTCTCTAACTCCCGAGACTGTGAAGATCGATTTTGGTTTAATTAAAGGTAATCGTGGTTAGGGGCATAATTAATTTTATAATCATTTTATTCGTCATATCGCAACTCGAAACTTCGAGGATAAGTTTCTGGGGGATTTATATGTCGAGTTGCGAAACCACGAGATCATGATAACAAAGATTAATTAAGGGGAAGATAATCTTGGATTAAGTGATTAATTAATCATGTTATAATTACATCGTGACTTCGTGAGTCGGGGTTTAGAAGCTGTAACTTTTGAAAAAGATAGTGCCGAGTGGCGAAATGCCGAGAATAACTTTTACCATGGTTAGCTTTTTGCCTTTAATCCTTGACCTGGGTTATCCAGACAAGACCTCGTGTCCTCAGCTCTCGGAGCTGAAAAAATAAAAATTTTGGTTTGGCAAAAGCCGAGGCACGAAACCCCGACGACGTCTAATCATGAGTTGAAAGATTTTACCCTGGTTACCGTTTTGAGTGAAAATTTAAAACGACTTCGCCATTTCGTGACTCGGGACGTGTGAATTCATGAATTATAGTATCCGATCTGCGAGATCCCGAAGTAGAGCAAAAAGACGGAACATTCTTACGAAATTTAGGACTTGCTTCGAGAGTAGAAAATCGTCGCTGCTCATGTGACAAGGTTTCAAAGGTCTCAAAATCTCGGAGGGAAAAAAAAAACCATCTCTAGATTTCAAGTATCAAAATGAAAATTGTGATAGACTAAAAAAACAAGGGCGGCTCCAACACCACCTGTCACCCTTGCGGTCCCCACCTGACAGATGTGCCACGCATTCACATGAGCTCTCGGCTCTTCGCCACTTCGCAACTCCTGCACTATTCCTCTACCCCTTCAAAGCTCTGAACTCCGAAATGAGGGTTCAAGGGAGATCTGACGGCCCTCGTTGGATTGAATCTATTAGCCCTACTTCTCCTGAGATTATAATTATAAAATCACTCACTTTAACTCCCCTTTCTCCTTTGCAAGATCTAATGGTTCTCGGGTCTTCGATACTTCTCCACGGAGAATTCTGACCGTTCGTTTCTTCCTTCAAGAACCTCTGCGAAATGAACTAATGTTCCTTCACCGGAATTTATCCTCCTGCAAAGCAACTTCACTTCACCTCCCTTTGAGTACTTCAAAGGCACTAACCCTCCTGAGCTTTCTTTGCCAATTCGAGTCTCCAAAAAAAGACCCCTACATGCACTCCTTGCGGTAAACCTTCACATACTCCTAAGTATTTGATCCTTTGACTCTGTGCACCTTCTGCAACAGCAGTCCTTCGACTCTTCAACCTTAGTCGATAAGTTCTAAGGTCTCGACCAGCATGCGCACACCTTGCACAACTTATGTGCTTCACCTGCACTTCTGTTGGAACGAGGACAATGGTATCCCTCCTGAGCTTTTAGAGATAAACTCTGAACCTTTGTCAACGCACTCCTTGCAGACGTTTCACTGCACTCCTTGCAAGAACTTCTCTCACTCAGGAAGAGAAACAATTGAAACTCATTCTCTCTCTCTCTCTCTCTCTCTCTCTCTCTCTCTCTCTCTCTCTTAGACTTCAAACATTCAACATGAAATCATACATACACAGCATTAGAGCAAATGCATAACAGAGAGAATAAAACAATTGTAAGAAGACTATTCAGCATGTACAAACAGAAAACATCATAACACCATGAATCTAAATCAAGGCTTCATATATTAATTCAAAGCTTTTGTACATGGATTCTTCTCCACAACCTTCTGCTACAACTCTCTCCTTCTTCTACTTTATGCTAATGTTCATAATGTTACAATGATACAAGAATGAGGGTGTCTATATCCGTTTTCCCTCCTACGCTCTAAAACTGTCTAATCTTCATTCAAACCTACCTACTTTCATTAACTATGCATAAATGCCTCTACCTACTACAGATGAGAGCGAATCACTCATGATCTGTTTACAATATCTTGACATAAATGTAAGTACACTTCCCCAGCTACCACATTTATATCCGCTTCCTAATCTTTCAAAACATGAAAAATGTGTTGGCTCTTGTCCCAGCTGGCTTCCGCCTTCATGCTTGCTTGGCTACTGACGATGCTCCTGCATCATACTCCCTCACCTGAAAATTTTCATGAACTCCTGTTCATGAGCTCTTGCACAGTCTTTCCATGCTTCTGAATTTCTTCTTCATCTTCCCAACTGGCATCTTCAACTAGATGTCCCTTCCATCTGACCAAGTATTCAAAATATTCTTTCCTCCTGGTCTTCCTGCTGACTCTCTTGTTAATTATACTTTCCATATGTGGCTTTTCAGCTATAGGCATTTGTTTGGTCCACTGAACCTCTGTTTGTTCATCCTCTGCTCCTGCTTCTTCAGCTCTGTAAGGGTACAAATCTGAGATGTTGAATATCGGTGAAATTTCGATCCCATCGGGTAATTCAATCCCATATGCGTTTGTCCCAAATTTCCTTATGACCCTGCATGGTCCAATATTTTTCATTTTCAGTTTGTTATATGTTCCCCTTGGGAACCTTTCCTTCCTCAGATGTGCAAGAATCAGATCACCGACTTCAAATTGAAGTTCTCACCTGTGTTGATCTGCTCTGCGCTTATACTCTTGACTCTGAAATGGACTCTGCCCTATGCTTCTGTTGAACGATTCATTGTAAGCAAATTCCGTCTTTGTCAGAATGTGATCCCATTGACTGTGGTGTTCAGTCACTAGGCTCCTGTTCACAACTTCTGTCTGCCCATCCGTATGAGGATGATAAGCTGAGCTAAAAGACAAACTTGTCCCCAGCTTCTTCCATAAAGTCCTCCAAAAATGTCCAACAAACTTGGTATCTCGATCTGAGACTATACTCCTTGGAAAACCGTGAAGTCTGACGACTTCTTTGAAAAAAAGGTTCTCAATGTGAGTTGCGTCGTTGGTTTTCTGGCATGGTATAAAATGTGCCATCTTTGAAAATTTGTCTACCACCACAAAGATTGAATCAAATCCTCTTTGTGTCCTTGGCAGCCCTAATACAAAATCCATGCTCACTGCATCCCATGGCCTTTATAGTATGGGTAATGGCTAGTATAACCCTATGTTTTGCCTTTTTCCTTTTGTGTGCTGACAAATCCTACATCTGTCCACAAATTTCTTAACATCTATCCTCATCCCTGGCCAAAAATATGCGCCATTCAATTTCGAGAATGTCTTATCATGACCAAAATGTCTGGCCAATCCTCCATTGTGTTTTTCTTTCAGCAGATTTTCCCTCATGGAGCATTTTGGAATACATAATTGATTGCTCCTGAATAATAATCCATCCTATATCCTATACTTGGTCCATTGGCTTCTATCCCTGAGAATTGGATTCTCAGATGCCTCATACGCCTCTTTAAAATCTGGGTCATCCTGGTACATTTCTTTGAGGTTATCAAAACCCAAAGTTTTGACTCTGAATTCCTGCATAAGCAAACATTTCCTGCTCAAAGCATCAGCAACTTTGTTAGCAGTTCCAGAAATATGCTTAATCACAAAAGTAAAATTCTGCATGTATTCAACCCATTTAGCATGCTTTTCGTTCAACTTGTCCTGTTGAGTCACAAATTGCAAAGCATGTTTATCACTGTACAAAACAAACTCTTTAGGAACCAAATAGTGTCTCCATTTCTTCAGCGCTTGTATGACAGCATAGAATTCCTTGTCATATGTTGAGTATTTTTTCTTCACTTCATTCAATTTCTCGTTGAAGTATGCAAACAGCCTATCGTCCTGGCTCAAGACTGCTCCAATTGCAAATCCACTCGTGTCACACTTGACCTGGAATGTCTTGTTAAAGTCTAGCAAAACCAGAATCGGTTGCTCCATGATTTTCTTCTTCAGCAGGTTGAAACTTTTCTCTGCTTCCTCTGTCCAATGAAAAGATTTATGTCTTTTCTTCACCATGTCCATCATCGGTGCGCTAATTCCACTGAAATTTCAGATGAATTTCCTGTAGAAACTAGCTAAACCATGGAAGCTTCGAACTTCAAACACACCTTTCGGTGATGGACAATTCTTAATCGCTTCTACCTTATCCGGATCCATCTTCAACTCATTCGCAGAGATAACAAAACCCAAATAAATGAGTTTTGTCCTCATAAATGATGATTTCTTCATGTTTATCAACAACTTCTCTTGTTGTAATCTCCTCATCACTATAGCTAAATTCTTCAAGTGTTCTGCTTCTGTCTTGCTGAAAATCAATATATCATCAAGATATACGATGACGAATTTCCCTATGAAATCCTTTAGGACTTCATTCATCAATCTCATGAAAGTACTAGGTGCATTTGTTAAGCCAAATGGCATAAAAATCCATTCATACATCCCTTCATTCGTCTTGAATGTTGTCTTCCATTCATCACCTTCCCTCATACGAATTTGATGATATCCACTTTTCAAATCAATTTTTGAAAAGAATCTTGCTCACTCAAGCAATCCATCAATTCATCCATCCTTGGCAATGGAAATCTGTATCTAATGATAATCTTATTGATTTCCCTTGAGTCTGTACACATTCTCCAGCCTCCATCTTTCTTTGGGCTAAGCACTGTTGGAACAACGCATGGACTCAAGCTCTCTCTAACCAATCCTTTGTCCATTAAGTCCTGGACTTGTCTCTTGACCTCCTCATTCTCCTGCAGTGTCAAACTGTACATTGCTTTGTTTGGTAAACTAGCTCTAGGTATAAGATCAATGTGATGGCTTATACTTCTGATCGGTGGCAACGAACAAGGTAGTTCGTCCACTAATATATCAGCGAACTCTTCCAGCAACTCCTGGATTTCTTCTGGTAAATCATCTATCCTTGTACTGGTCAAAACAATTTTAGGCTTCCTGACCACAATAAATTGTGCGTCTTCCTTCTTCTTAAACTCCTTAATAAGTTCCTTCCCACTCATGAGAAGTACAGTGTTGCTTACCTCTGGTTTCATTTCTTTATCCTTAATCAGCAACAACATGTGAGTTCTCCCATTCTTCTCCAGGGTGTATGTGTTCTTTCTCCCATCATGAACCACATTCATGTACTATTGCCATGGTCTACCCAACAATAGATGACAAACATCCATGGGAATGACATCACATAATATTTCACCCTTATATCCTCCTATTTTAAATTCAACTAAACATTGTTTAGTGACATTTACCTGATGTCCTTTTTGTAGCCATGAAACTCTGTATGGGCTTGGATGTATGATAGTCTCCAGCTCTAGCTTTTCTACCATCTCTGTAGATACGAGATTGTTTGTGCTACCTCTATCCATGATGACCTTGCATACTCTATCTTTTGTCTTGCAAGCAGTCTGAAACAGTCTGTTTCTTTGGGCTAGGTTCTCTGCCTCTTTCTCTGGCGTTAAGAGAACTTTCCTCATCATTAAGGATCTTCCACCCTCAGCATCTTCTGCCTCAACATTTCGTCTTTGTGCTTCGTCAATGTGAGTCTCACCACCATCTTTCTTCCTATCTGGACATTCATAGGATTTATGCCCACTTTTTCCACAGACAAAAAAATTCACTTCACCACCTCTTCCTCTTCCTCTTCCTCTGGCTCGAGGAAAAGTATTTCTATCAACATACTGCCCTCTTTGTGAGCTTCCTCCTCTCTCAGTTTGAGGTTGAGGTTTCTTCCCTTCTTCTTTATATTTCTGAGCTCTGTCTTGGCTAATTTCTTTGCCTCTGGCTTGACTTCTAGCTCGGCCTCTTTGACCTTGTTTTTGACTCAGCTTCTCTTCGGCTTTCAGAGCCATTTGATAATCATCTTCCACATTCTAAAGGGTTATCATGCTCATCTCGTCCTGAATGTCATATCGCATACCATTCATGTACCTAGAAACCTTTTCATCATCATTTTCCCGATGACCTGCTCTGATGTTTATCTTGTAGAATTCTTTAGTATACTCTTTTACTGACATAAGATTCTGTCTCAAATTTTGCATCCTCCGAAACAAAGTGATTTGATAATCCTTGGGTATGAATTTGGATTTCATCTTCGCAACCATTCTATCCCAACTCTTGATTTTCTGCTTGCCTTTGCAGTGTCTGTCATCTTGCAGTTCATCCCACCATAGTGCTGCATGCCCTTTAAGTCTTGTGACAGCATGTTTGACTTTCTTGTCTTCCTCGACATCCTC
Source organism: Picea glauca (assembly GCA_000966675.3). Classification (NCBI taxonomy): domain Eukaryota; kingdom Viridiplantae; phylum Streptophyta; class Pinopsida; order Pinales; family Pinaceae; genus Picea; species Picea glauca. Next base: position 27,450 of record JZKD02S1134053.1, on the reverse strand, counting down.
ATAGTTGAAGTATTTATCTAGAGTTCTAATCCAGTCTAGAAGCTCTTCAACATCCAAGTTTCCTTCATATATTGGAATGTCCATCTTTGCTCTAGCACCTATCCTAGCAACAGCCCTGAATAAGCGTTCATCCGCAACATCCTCAACTGCAACTTCTCCTTCGTTTCCAGCTTCATTTTCACTCTCAGCCTCGTTGATATCTCCAGCATCGACTGTACGCCTCTGTGTTGTCTCCATAGCATCAAGCCTGGCATGTAGTTCGCGCATTTCTCTTTCCACTATTGGATCAGGCATTGCCATTGGCTTGTCTCTTCTTCTCGGCGGCATGGCTGAAAATGTTCCTCTTTTCTCTGCTACAGAAAGAAAATAAATTACTCTGCGCTCTGATACCACAACTGATGCAGACCCTCGAACCCTCAGGCCGAGGTCCGTGTAGGATCGCTCTAAATCTCCCTTGGGCCGAAACGGCTCCTTTGTTTCGCTAGAATGTCGAGCAATTCCACAGGTCCTTTTTAAAACTCACCCTATGTAGACTGAACTCAGGCGCGAGCCTTACTCTCCTATATGACCATGAACTGGTCTTTACATAGACATCTCTCGCTTCTCGAAAGTTTGAGAGTTCGAGCATTGAACTCTCATGCTCCTCTTCTACGAAATCCCGAGATGTGATAGTCAACGGGGTTTGACTTTCCTTTCTCACTTTTCACAACTCGCAATCTCGCGAGTTGGAGTGTAGACCCTTTGTACTTCCCCTTTGCGAAATCCTGAGATGCGATAGGGTAACTATAGGTTGATCCCTTGATGCGTGAGTACATGCCACATGTCACCCTTACAGTCCCCACCTGACAGATGTGCCACGCATTCACACGAGCTCTCGTCTCTTCGCCACTTCGTAACTCCTGCACTATTCCTCTACCCCTTCAAAGCTCTGAACTCTGAAATGAGAGTTCATGGGAGATCTGATGGCCCTCGTTGGATTGAATCTATCGGCCCTACTTCTCCTAAGATTATAATTAGAAAAGCACTTGCGTTAACTCCCCTTTCTCCTTTGCAAGATCTAACGGTTCTCAGGTCTTCAGTACTTCTCCATGGAGAATTCCGACTGTTCGTTTCTTCCTTAAGAACCTCTGTGAAATGAACTAATTTTCCTTCGCCAAAATTTATCCTCCTACAAAGCGACTTCACTTCACCTCCCTTTGAGTACTTCAAAGGCACTAACCCTCCTGAGCTTTCTTTGTCAACTCGAGTCTCCAAAAAAAGACCCCTGCACACACTCCTTGCGGAAAACCTTCACATACTCCTAAGTATTTGATCCTTCAACTCTATGCACCTTCTGCAACAACATTCCTTCGACTCTTCAACCTTAGTCGATAAGTTCTAAGGTCTCGACCAGCCTGCGCACACCTTGCACGGCTTTTGTGCTTCACCTGCACTTCTGTTGGAACGAGGACAACGGTATCCCTCCTGAGCTTTCAGAGATAAACTTTGAAACTTTGTCAATGCACTCCTTGCAGGAACTTCTCTCACTCAGGAAGAGAAACAATTGAAACTCATTCTCTCTCTCTCTCTCTCTCTCTTAGACTTCAAACATTCAACATGAAATCATACATACACATCATTAAAGAAAATGCATAACAGAGAGAATAAAACAATTGTAAGCAGACTATTCAGCATGTACAAACAGAAAACATCATAACACCATAAATCTGAATCAAAGCTTCATATATTAATTCAAATCTTTTGTACATGGGTTCTTCTCCACAACCTTCTGCTACAGCTCTCTCCTTCTTTTGCTCTATGTTAATGTTCATAATGTTACAATGATACAAGAATGAGGGTGTCTATATTTGTTTTCCCTCCTACACTCTAAAACTATCTAATCTTCATTCAAACCTACCTACTTTCATTAACTATGCATAAATGCCTCTACCTACTACAGATGAGAGTGAACCGCACATGATCTGTTTACAATATATTGACATAAATGTAAGTACATTTCCCCAGCTACCACATTTATATCCGCTTCCTAATCTTTCAAAACATTTCAAAACGTGAAAAATGTGTTGGTGCTTGTCCCGGCTGGCTTCCGCCTTCACACTCGCTTGGCTGATGACGATGCTCCTACATCAAAAAATAATATATTTAAACTAGATTTACTATATAAATGATAGATTGCAACCACAATAGCCAAATAAAGAACCAAAATACCACAAAATGTTATACCTTTATTGATGTGTTGACGCTTGAATCCGTAAGGACCAAAACAACAACCCCATGAGGGAATTAGTCCCCCTTCGTTTGTAGAAAGGTGATTCTCCTCTTTTGTTAAAAGATATATCTTTGAATATCTGTGAGTAGGGAGAGTGCTATGCAACAAACCCCAAATATTTATTGGTTGGATTTAAATGAAAAATGGTTCTTCAATAACCTAGTATGATCTTTATGTGCAACAAGAAGTTCTTTACAAATAAAATATTGAAGAGGAGCTTCAATATCATAAAATACAAATACTCAACTCCACATCTCTATAGATACATTCATATCTCCTCACAAGGGAAATGAGAGAATATTTATGATCATCTCAAAGAATTTTAAAAGAGTATTGCAGTGAAAATGAAAGGGAAATTTATAAGTCAACCTCAAATATCTCATACTTAAAACTCAAAGTTACAAGATACATTCAAGATCAACCCCGAAAGTAATTCTTTGTGGAGTCTTTCTCATAAAAGATATCTAACAATATACAAAATCCATTTGACAGTCACATATATAGATGCAAATTTTTCATGATCATATATGAAAATTCTTGGAAGATTACAAGAAAAATACTTTAGAACTCAGCCCCATGATTGTTTCAAGAGTACAAACACAAAGCTTTGAGAAAACAACGTAGAAGAAGAAAAGAATCGAGAAGATTGAAAATATTTGCTTGTTGATCAAAATATGGATTACATAATGATGGATGGTATGTCTCTCTCCTACTCCTTTGAATTCCCTCTCAACAATGAATTATGAAACCCATGAAGTCTCTATTTTCCCTTTTTAAAGAAATGCTCTTCTAACAACTTGAGTAGTTAGGGTTTTTTCTTTTTCTCTTTAAATTCCTTTTTCTTTTTTATAAAATCTCTTTAATTAACATAACATTGGAATCTCATTAATGAATTGAATTCATTGATATTTGTGCTTTAAAGTGGGCCCCAAAAATCTTTAAATAAAATTTTTTTAAATAAACTATCATTTCGAATAATTTTTAATATGATGCCTCATTTAAGAGATGACTGTGTTTTAATTTTATGGTAATTATGTGGATCTTTTCATCCCTTGAAACCAATTCTGATGTTATCTTCATCTTTGTATCTTTCTAGCGATATAAAATTTTCCCAAATCTGTCACTCGGATCACAAGATATGAGCTCATGAAGTTGAGTTGTCACGCAGACCCATTAAAAATGAATCTGACTCATATTTTAATTTCTAAGAAAAATTTATCCACTTTAAGAACTTGAAACATGTACCTCCATATTCTACGTCTAAATACCTTTCCAATGGTATAAAGTTTACACAATTCCGACACCTAGAGCTCAAGTTATGGCATATGGAAGATTAACACTTAGCCACCGTCGATCGATTGTCTTGGGTAAATCACAACCCTTGGATGAATTTCACGCTCGTTCATAAAATTCACCCTTTTGGTTCAAAATTATATCCCACATGCATTGGTGTAACATCCCCAGCCACCAACCGGCTTGGGCAATGCCACTACTCAGCTCTGACTTAGCTGTGATACCAAACTTTAGCATCCCCGACCCTCCACAGAGATCGGGTAATGCTACCACTATGAAACATTCACATATAAATATAATATGCATTAAATCAAACTAACACATTTTAACATAGAGTTATTGTTACCATTCAGATTTAAATAGAATTAACATCAATTCATACATGCAACATAACACATGATAACATTCACGCATCAGTATCACAAACATGCATAACATATAAATTAAGCACGGAATGACACTTATCTTTTAGCTGGAGTAAATACACCAACTATGTGCAGACCTTCCATGAACCTCTGAGCCATACACCACGCTGCTCATCATGCTCTGCAGTGAGTCACCCCCGAGCTGGGACTAAGCTCCACCCAGGGCAAGGGAATCCTACACCATGTTGAGGTTATAGGAAACTACACAGTGTAACCGGAAGGATTCTCTCCAGGAGCCTTCTTACGCCCACTACTCATGGACTCTCATTCCCCACATGCTTGTTCCACCCGGGAGTATACACCTTCACAAGGACAATCCATCGGTTGCTTCACCTCCCTCTCTAGGTCTCAGCAACAGACCGAATCAAGAATTCTCAAAGCTTTGTAGCTGGTGTTGGACTCTCTCTGGGAGAAAACCACTTCCCAGTAGACTCTCGCACCTGGAGAGAGTTTCTCATAGGCCTGACAACCTGCTCTTCTACCATGGTCCTGATAACCCGCTTCTTCAACCACTTTCAACTCAATTCCCGCAAGGTAAGGATAACAGTAACAATAACATCATTCGGTTAAATCACGGGTGACAACAACAACCGGAAATTGGGTATCGACATCCAAAAACGACAACAGACCACACTAAGACACAACACGACTCAGTAAGAAACAACGGATGATAGCAAGCCACCCTCAATCGAGGAACTGTGTGCCCACAACAACCAACCTTTATGACACACACACGGCACAGACATATACGGGATGCTTGGGCTTCACGGAAGACACGGCTCAGTCTGTCAGTTTTTGCACGGGTTCTCACTATGTTCATGAACAAGAAACAATGCAGAGGTCGATTGCAGAGGGAAAATGGGTTCAAACTCTGGATGGTCGAATGACCAACAAACTCACACGGAGGTTGGAAGAATGGAGGACGATTCCCCAACATAGTTGACGCTTCATCCTTTAACTGCATGTGCCCAGGTCGACACTTGTTTTCCTGGAGCTGCATGAGTTCCCTTTTTGCACACGATGCCTTTCCCGAGACTTAGGATAAAAACATATTTGTCACACAGCTTTGGAATAATAATAAATTATTATTCTTAAGGACTTAAGCCCCTAAACTTAGCCCATCTTTCCAACCTTTCAGCCCCATTTCCCTTACCCACTCTGTGGAAGCTTAGTCCCCCATCACTCTTTCTTCATGGTCGGTCTGCACACAGCGATGTTTATATATTATATTAATGATTTGCATAATTACATATACAAAATCAGGCTCCTGGCCTTTAACACCTAGGCTCTCCAACCTAATAAACACATAATCCCACCAGCTTATCAACACTTGGCTCACCGGCCTATAAACATGATTACAATTCATAATATAATTGGGGCTCATCCTTGGGGATATCACAATCCCCTCCCCTTATTTTTTCACTGTCCTCGGTGCAACTCTTTACACAACATCAACAAGATTTCCAAAATCTTCAAAAAGATGTGGGTATTATGCCCGCATAGCATCCTCATGCTCCCATGTCACGTCCTCAAGACCATACCAGGTCCATTGGACCTTTACAATCCCTATGGCTCAATTCCAGAGTTGTTTGCTCTTCCGGTCCAATATGTGCACCGGATGCACTTGAAAGACACCTTCTTGCTCCACCTAAATCACATTCCAATCAATAACATGATTAGCATCAGCTATATATTTCTTAAGCAATGAAACATGAAACACATTATGTACAGTCATGGATGCAAATAATGCAATGTATATATATGTATATACAGAAAATTTTAATAACATTATAACTTGTATACAACATACAGAACATAGAATAAATAGAGAATTGGTACTTATCTTTTGATTGAGAAGACTTTCATATAAACATGGTCTAGGCCAAGGTACCAAACCTCAACAGTACTCCAACCAACCAAACCTCAACAGCACTCCAACCAATGGTCTATCATTCCCCACATGCTTGTCCCACCCCAGGAATGTACACCTTCACTGTCACACAGTCCCTCGGCTGCTACACCTCCCTTTCCTTGGGCTTCAGCAATAGGCCAAACCGGAAGTCTCAGAGCACCGTGGATCGAGGATTTCCAACTGCCCTCAGAGGTCTCCAATCAGCATCTTCTCGAGCTACTCTTTGTAATCAACATTCTAACTTTAATCAACATCATCTCATCTGCATCACTCACATGCAGTTATTATGAGAAAACATAAAAGAATTCATTTAGGAACTCCAACTTAGTTCAAAAAGGAATTCAACTTTTTCCCCAAAACAGGAAATTCCATTTCATAATTATTCTTGGTTGTTGCCAAATTATGAATGCAGCCATCCTTGTGGTTTTTCACATGCACCAAACTGCATACCATTTTTCCTGTAATGCTTCCTCTTGCATACAACCAACAAATTGTCAGTATTTTTTGTACATCATAATTCAACATGTACAACACCTTATGCAATGATCTTAGAATTGCCTGCACCTAGAAATTCAATCACAATTACCAAACAGTTTAACCAAATAGAATGACTCATCATTCTATGCATATGTATGTTCATAACTAATAACAGTAAGTTTATTATTTCAATTTTCTGAACATAAAATTTTAGGTAGTCTCTATTCCTGTGACTACCTGGCTTGCAAATTTCCTGTTGCAATGTTTAACAGTTCCTGAAATGTTCTCAACTTCATGAGTTAGCAACATTTCATCCATTAGCATAATTATTTCCATGCCAAAAACATATATGCATGTACTTACAAAACGCATTCAGCAAAGTGCATTTAAGTATACAATTCCATCATGTATGAGTGCAACTCTGCCCCTTACTAGACATGAGTACAACTCCCAATGCCTATTCATTTAGTGCACCCTTGTATTGATTTACATAATGTTCTTCATCTCATTCATGTATCTCACCATCAGTGAGTTGGAATTCTAGCCAATGTGTTGACACATTCTCCACACACTTGCTATTGTCTTCCCAATTAATTGGATGCCTTCCTTTTCGACCCGAACACTACACCAAGAATATAATTCAGTGGTGTTCATTAGTGTTAGAAAAAAGGTTGCAGCCCCAGTTTTATTTAAAGGTAGGAATATTTTAGTACCTGTGTGGCTCATAACCTTTCCATATCCGTACCTTGCTATATCCAACCATGTATTGGTCTCATACATGACTAGCTTATTGACATTCATTCTTATAACAAGTTCTTATCTTTTAATTTTCTTTGGTTACTACCCCATAACCAAATTAACATGACATTCTACTATGTTAGTGTGTGCATTCAGAAGACAAAATTATTTGAATTAATACATGCCTCCAGCCTTTACCACATCCAGTGGTATGCATTCAATAATATAATCATGTGATTTTATAAAATGACTTTGGCTGAGGAAATTCTTACCTAAATTTCCTTTCAGCAATTATGCAAAAAGAGTAATAAAAATCATACATGCATGATTGCCATTAATAAATTTTATACTACTTGAAATTCTAATAGCAGTAGAAGCTTTCATGCTTCTTTTATCAAACTTATAACCAACACTTCAGCTCTCTGTTGTTTCACTCCTTATGAAACAACATCACCAACAACACTTGCAAACACGCAAGCATTCTTTCCTCTAGTTGACTCAACAAGTCATAACATACTTTCTGCCACAGAAAATGCATCAACTTCTTTCTCCCTATAAAACTTTTCCTCGTTGATCCCAGAAGTCTACAATTCTTCCCGAATTCCTAGATCTTCTTGTGCTCCCACTGTGATCACTGTGCATGATCATTCCTGCCCTGAGCACCTTCGACGCAGTGCCCCCAACTCAGCGGAGTTTGTTGACCTTCCGGTCAAAGTATCTTTCAATATTCACAGTCGACTTGACTCTTCGGGCTCGTGATTGAACCGAAAACAATTATACACAGGTCCCCTTTCCTTCTGTGTGCAGGTCCTGACAGACTAGCGGGCTATTCCTGTGTGCTTCCAAAAGTACAAGTTTCAGGCGCTAGCCCCTTTTTCATTATCCATTTCCTTCATAAGACCATGGGCTATGATCTCATGGAAAACTTTGATTGCGAGTGTGGGCAAGAGTGCTATTAGGCCAACCAGATTTTCACCCCGCAATTCACCTCTAGTTGCCACATAGCACTTTGTTAAAATTGTGGTATAAAGTGTGGCCCTCTCTCAAATTTTTAACATACGATAAAGTTCGAGCCCCACAATCTAACTCATTAGTCGATCTCCAATCCCTCATCGATTATCTACGATCAACGACCTCTATCTATCACCCTTCCACACGCGATCCCAGATATACACGATCTGTCGACACATAGCTCCCTTACAAATCAATAGCTACGGTTGATTCTGGCTCTTCGGCCCTCGGGAGTTTCAACTCTCAACTATCTTATTTTCCTGTATGGAAATCTTCCAGAGTGGAAGATCTATTGACACCTTTCCTCAACAATTGGATGGTTCTGATGAACTCTGACTCTCCGGCCTTTGGGAGTTCTCATGTCTCCACACACACAAATCTCTAGAGTGAATTTCCCCGGACTGACAGATCTTCTACCACGTGTCCTCCCCAAATCAACGGCCCTAATTCTCTTAGGGACTTCGAATCTTTCCGACCAAGACTAGATCAACGGTCCTTCGATCTCCTCCTCTATCAATGATCAAGATCTCCTTCGGAACTTCAACGCTTTCACCCTCTAATTTCCTCTGGAGTGCTCTGTACCCAAAGTTCCATATCCGGCACCATGTGTCCACTTTCAGATCAACGACCAAGATTTAATTCAGATGTTTATCCTCCTCCTTGTCCACAAACTATCGAAGTTGTGGATCTTATGCCACCTATCCTCCTTGACGATGAACAGTCCCAAATCACTTCGGGACTTTGGGACTTTGACAAGTCCACTCTCCTGTGCACACAAAAGTTAAGTCTCGTGCGCTTACCTCCAGATCCAATGGTTGCGCGTCCTTCGCGCTTAGACCTAACGGATGGGATCCGTTCCTCTCCTCTGTGCTTCCTTTGTTTTGTTGGACACTGATCTAACAGTCCAAGCTCCTCCCCACAACTGATCTGATAGTTGTTGTTGCTCCTCTTCTTGAGATTTTGACTTCTTCCACCTTGGAAGATTTTGTCAGTGTTCAAAGTCTTCGGCCTTTGACATTTCTCTTGCGAGTCCACCTCTTGGATCTCGTCTTCGCTCTCGTAAGTGTTATCTCTTCTAATCTTTAGGACTTAGAATGAGTCCATCTCCCATGCACTCCTTCTTGAGCTTTACGATTTACTCAATCTCCTAAAGGTCTCGGCCCTTTTGTTTCCTTTCAAAGGAAAACTTCATGCCCTCCTGGCAACCTTATGCTCAAAGCACACCTTGTTGAGAATTTTCTGCATAGTGTTCAACAGCTCTATGAGTATATTCCTCTAATACTCTTCTCCCTGAACTCGACAAATATTTTTCTCTGTGCACACTTGCACTCGCTCGATGCTCACCTGGCAAATCCCTACAGAGTTTTCAGTGACTCTATCTCTCTCAGAACTCAACACAGAGTTCTTCATGTGCACTCCTTGTACTTCTGCTGATGAAGGTTCAATGGTATCTCTCCTAAGCTTCTATGAGGTTAAATTACCTCTGTCAACGCACTCCTGGTGGACAATGTGCACTCCTTGCACTTGAAAACTCAAAGAAGAGAAACAATTGAAACTTATTCAATACTTCACCAATTTACGCATTCAAACCAATCTGATTTAAGAAAACGTTCATATTTCATTTTCTTTCCAAGATCTTCTCTGCTCTGTAATCATTTTCGGGCACTAGCCCCTTTCTCTTAGTCCCCAATACATGTGATCACAGGCCATGACCAAGCGCTAGATCACTAGGTGCTTACTCGGGCCTTCGACTTCGGAAGATTTCAAAGCACCACACAACAATCTCTCAGAGTTCCAGATTACCGAACTTGCGAAGTAGGGCGGATCAACCGTCCAATTCTACTCAGCATATGACAACTGACACTTACTATGGAACCTCAGGTGTCTGAGTTCCAGGTATTCAGGTCTTTGGGGCTTCGGAGGATCTCGCATCCACACACCTGAACTGTTAATCTCCAGACATTCCCAATCACCTTTGGTGACGTCATTACGTCACATCACTTAATATTTTCCAATTATGGGGGCATGCAATGGTGGTTTGGAGCAACCCTCCTTTCATCCTACAATTATTCTGACGTTGACAAGTAACCCCTCGGTGAAACCAAGGTTTGGATTCCGGGACTGCCTTGGAGAATTAACTCCCATGCAACTTGGATCCCCACAATGCCTCCTGGTCGTCGATCTTGATGTATCGTGATGAACGCCAGTGTGGGTCCTCTGACCCTTAACTTCATTACATAACCTCGGCCCCACTAACCATGCTCATACAGAGTGCCACGTGGCGAAATACTAGTGGCTGACTCGTGGTCCAATAAGATGGGTGTCACACGTCCTATTCCATATGGAAATTCAATCTTCCATGGGTTCAAAACCCATTGACACGTGGCACAGATCCCATGTGTCCACGTCCATCCAAGTGACATCATCATGACTCACTACTTCGACTCTTCGGGAGCTTTCGCCCTTCACTATTGCATTTGACCTTTTAACATTGGCTTGATCCAAAGATCGAGCTCTCCTCTCTAGATCTACGGTGTAGATCCACTTTGGATTTTCAGACTTCAGCCCTTCTCTTGTTTCTGGCATCAGACTTCACTAAGTCGTGAAGTCCGAAGGGATTCCTTGTTAACTCCTCTGCACCTTCCCGAGATCTAGCGGTCGTAAGGGATTTCCCTTCCTTCCAAACATATCTTGTGACACAAAACATACTTTTACTCTGGGGATTTCCAAAGAAATTCACGGCTAACTACCTCGCAATATTACCAGATCTGATGGTCGTAAAGGATTCTCCTTCTCCCGAACAAATCCTAAGGTCCACATTACTCTGCGGTCCAATACCACTTATGTCGTGGTTTTATGACATTGCTACTCCTCCTGAGCTTCATAAAATGGCCAAGGTAACTTCTTGGAACTTAGGAAGGTTTTGAGGTTCAAAATTGGTCCTCCAGACACAATTTCCTCTTGAAACCTTGGGTCCAATGACCACTTATCCAGCCCATCCAGGCTCAGCGTTGAAACCATGCTCTGAACTCGAATTTTGTCTACTTCAACAACAATTCTTTCCAAAAAAATTTCTTCAATTTCCACTAACATGGCCCATCCATGCTCAGTGTTGAAAACCATGGCTTTGATACCAATTTGTAACATCCCCAGCCACCAACCGGCTTGGGCAATGCCACTACTCAACTTTGACTTAGTTGCGATACCAAATTGTATCATCCCTAGCCCTCCACAGAGACCGGGTAATGCTACCACTACAGAACATTCACATATAAATATAATATGCATTAAATCAAATTAACACATTTTAACATAGAGCTATTGTTACCATTCAGATTTAAATAGAATTAACAGTAATTCATACATGCAATGGAACACATGATAGCATTCAAGCATCAATAGCACAAACATGCATAACATATAAATTAAGCACAGACTGATACTTATCTTTTAGCTGGAGTAAATCCACCAACTACGTGCATGCCTTACACGAACCTCCCAGCCATAGACCATGCTGCTCATCACACTCAGTAGTGGGTCACCCCTGAGTTGGGACTAAGCTCCACCCAGGGCAAGGGAGTCCTAGACTAGGTTGCGGTTACACAAAACTACACAGTGCAACCGAAAGGATTCTCTCCATGAGCCTTCTTACGCCCACTACTCATAGACTCTCATTCCCCACATGCATGTTCCACCTGGGAGTATACACCTTCACAAGAACAGTCCATCGGTTGCTTCACCTCCCTCTTTGGGTCTCGGAAATAGGCCGAATCAAGAATTCTCAAAGCTCCGTAGCTAGTGTTGGACTCTCTCTGGGAGAAAACCACTTCCCAACAAACTCTCTCACTTAGAGAGAGTTTCTCACAGGCCTGACAACCTGCCTCTTCTACCATGGGCCTGACAACCCACTTCTTCAACCACTTTCGACTCAATTCCCACAAGGTAAGGATAAGAGTAACAATAACAACATTTGGTTAACTCACGGGTGATAGCAACAACTGGAAATTGGGTATGGACATACAAAAAAGGAAACGGTCCACACTAGGACACAAGATAGCTCAGTAAGAAACATCCGACGACAACAAGCCACCCTCAGTCGAGGAACTACATGGCCTCAACATCCAGCCATTATGACACACACACGACATAGACATATACGGGATGCTCGGGCTTCACGGAAGACGCGGTTGAGTCCGACGATTTTCCCACGGGTTCTCATTAGGTTCGTGACCAAGAAACAATGTAGAGGTCTATTGTAGAGGCAAAATGGGTTCAGACTTTAGATGGCTGAATGACCAGTGAACTCACGCGGAGGTTGGAAGAATGGAGGACGAACCCCCAACACAGCTAACACTTCAGCCTTTAACTGCATGCACCCAGGTTGACACTTGTCTTCCTGGAGCTGCATGTGTTCCCTTTTTGCACACGATGTCTTTCTCAGGACTTAGGATAAAAACATGTTTGTCACATAGCTTTGGAATAATAATAAATTATTATTCTCAAGGACTTAAGCCCATCTTTCCAACCTTTCAGCCCCTTTTCCCTTACCCACTATGTGGAAGCTTAGTCCCCCATCACTCTTTCTTCGTGGTTGGTCTGCACGCAACGATGTTTATATATTACATTAATAAACATATGGCTCTCCTGGCCTTTAACACCTAGGCTCTCCGACCTACTAAACACATAATCCCACCAGCGTATCAACACTTGGCTCACCAGCCTATAAACATGATTACAATTCATTATATAACCGGGGCTCGTCCTTGGGGATATTACAATTGGGATATTATATTATTCATGGTATATAATACTAAGTGTCTCATACACTTAACAAGAAACATGAGAAGAAGATTATGGAGCATAAGGGATTCAACCCTTAGAATTTTTTTGAATAAAATAATAATTTTGGAATCACATTATTGTCCACCTCACAGCCAGTCATGATGATGATTCATCCAATAAGATTTTGCCGCATGTCATAAATTGATTGGATGGCATGTCATTCAATCAGATTGTGTCATATGTCTCTCTTTGTATGCTTCCACATGTAATGCTCCAATAAGAATATTCCACGTGTCTCCCTCCACGAGTTGCCATGTGTCAAAATTCCATGCTTCCATGTTGAATGTTCTTATTGGTTCATGGTTTAAATGGAGAAAACTTTGGGATAATAGTTAAGTATAGGAGAGCAGGTGGAAGGTTAAGTGAGGGAAAGGGGGAGGATTTGTAGACAAAAAAAGTTAAAAGGGTAGTTTGTAGGTTGTGGGAGCGCGTTGATGGATTGAGGAGTGAGGTGAGTAATGGAGTGAGGGTAGCTAGTGTTCGCTAGGCCGTGAGATATATTAATTTTAAAAAGTTTAAGGAAGGAGAGGGTAAGGAGATGAGAGGAGGTGGGAATAATTTGTAGGTGGCAGAGGGCTAAGGGTGATGTAGGGTGATGTAAGGGGGGAGGTAAAGTGTAAGTAGTGGAGCTAGGAACATGGCGGGTTCGCGGGGATGGGAAGGTGAGGAAAGTGAGGAGATGAGTTTGTGAACCCAATGAGGAGATGAGGGAAGAGTCTAAAAAAAAGACTAAAGTGTGGAGACTAGTGGAGCATATGGGAGAAGAGTGAGGTAAAGTATGGAGAGAGAGATGTTGAGTGAAAATTCTAAGTGTTGAGAATGAAAGAAGAGAGGAGGGGTGTGAGGAAAAGAAATCGAAATAAAATCTGAGTACGATAGAATTGTAATATAGGAGAGGAGAGGAGAACATGATACTTAGAAATATTCTTCAAAATCAAACCTCTAGACAATATTTGTGATCTGAAAAGTGCGGGGTGAAGCTGAGACTGAGAGATACGGAATGAACTTATAGAAGTTCAAAAAAAATATTCTTTTCATATCAAGGATTTTATGAATCCAAGAGTGGGAAAATATAGAAGGCCAAATTTTGGTCAACAACTGGCTCCAGCTGCGGGACACTGACCCCCTGTGGGTAGCTGAGAACACCGGAATCTCAAGACCAATTGCCTTCTCCATTGGGCTATGGAATCATATTCAAAATGAAGTCTTCTAATTATTATTCTTTCATGTATTTATCTCCAAACTTCAATATAAAGACTGGCTTATTGTGCAAAACTTGAACTGAGAAATAAACTATATACAAGAATATCTACCTACCCTATCCTACTTGGAGGAAAGAAGCAAGTTTAGGTGTAGGTAGATTTCCAATGGAGCCATTTGAGCATCCAATTGACTTGTGAAATGGGCTCCAACAATAAGAAAAAGATTGCAGCTGCTACCAATAAATCAAGAGCATGAAAATCAGGAGCATCCCCAAAATGTACCACAATGGAATCGAGCAATGTGTGCAAAAGACTTTTTTGTATTGGCGGGATGACAATGATTTTGAACCAATATTCAATAAAATCTACTCTTGGTTTCTCAAGAGTGTTGCTATCTTTACTCAAATGAGAAATTTCTTTATTGAAATCATTTTATTTTTCTTCTTTCTCCACATTCAAAATTCTTGTTTCACTAGCGATGTCTTGGCAATGTTTTTCTTCTATGCAATGGCTACCTTATTTGTTCTCAAAATTGTTTTCTTCCACCAATTATTCTTTATTTTGGATGAATTCTTCTTGCATATTTGGTAGATATTCTTTGATTTCTTCCTCATATGCAGTATATGAGAGGATGATATATTTTTCTTGGTCTTTAGAATTCGTTCCTTCATTCTCGACAACAAGATTTGATTTAGAAAAGTCTTGCAGTGTTTTATGATATTCTTCTTCTGAATAATTCATTTCATCTTTTTGTGTCCATGTGGGAGAGGGTGGGTGGGAAAACCTTTCAACAAATAAATCTGCTAATATTTTCCAAGTGGTAATGGTACCTGGCAGCAATGAACTATACAATTCAAGAGCATTCCCACATAGAGTTTGCAAGAATAATCTACATGTAACATTATCTTTGGTGAGATTGAAATTTTCACATGCACATTGGAATCTAAACAAATGTTGCTCTGCATCCTCCAAAGTATTCCCAAAGAATGTAGAAAATTTTTCCATAGGCATCTGAAAATTTTATTCTGGTAGATTTAAAGGGCCTCTATGTAGTCGCCTTCTTCTTTGGGAACTTCTGCTCTTTGTTGCATCTTTTAAAGCCATTGATGGGCTTGTTGGAGAAGATAAAGAAGTATTGTGATACAAACAAGATTCTTTGGTGAAGTCACCATGATGATTTTCTTGAAAATTTGAAATATTTTCAATAGATTTTCCAAGGAAATGGCCCTTCTTGATTTTTGATAGTTCTTGGTTCTTTGCAAATTTTGATTTTTTACTTGTCCCCAAAATATATTGAACCATTGTTTTGATGCATCTAGAACAAGTAACTATTTTCTTGAATCTTTCTTTTAAATTATTGAACCATTGAGACTCTAGCTCCTCAATTAGATCTAAAACAAGGCCTCAAACATCTTGAAAATAAATCGTTCCCCAGTATGGTCGCTAAAAAAATTGATGCTTGAATCCGTCGGGAATGAAATGACAACCTCATGATGATCTGGATTTATGAGCAGAACGAAAGGAATAACAGACTGAATACAATAACACGGAGATACGGATAACAACAACAAATATCCAATGAACATTAACTTCTATTGAATAAATAAAATAGTTTGAAACTATAAAACTGGAGAACTAAAAACAAGTTGCTCGAATGGTGGTAGCTATATCTAAGAAGAGATGTGGCTACTACGCACATCCATCTAAGCAGAATGATTACAATGAGGCTCCAGAGGCCTTTTTAACATTACTCATGAATGCCAAAACCGTAGACATCCAAAAACCTAACCCTAGGAGATGAAACGCCAAAAGTTATGTGGGTCCCAATGGGTAAGTTGGTACCTCAACTTCCCAGGGTCGTAACTTTTGCATATGACCTTCGTTTTAGGCATTTGATACCTGTTGGAAAGATCTTTTCAAGAACTACACATCATGTCCTCAAACACTAACTTTATGTACAATTTGATCGTGGAAAGACAAAAAACCATTGTTTAGGGCTCCAAAACGGCCCTTGAAGTACAAAAGATGTATCGACATGAAAACTTCCAAAATAATCCAGTTGGATTAGCTGGGTGACCACCAATCTCCACCTGGAAGCTGTGTAGGGATTTAGACGACCCCAGAAGTGTAGAACCTACAATTACAAAGAATTACAGAAAAATGTGTTGAACTAAGAATTGTTAAGAGGAGCCATTTGGAATAGGTGGGTGGCCACCAATATCCACCTGGATCAGTCCTCCCCCCTTAGGAATTAATGGTCTCCATTGTGTTGATTTCCCCCATCAGGTGAGGAAATTTCTACTGAATTTGGCTCCAAGTGAGACACTTTCCTTGGTGCAGGAGTTGCCCTGCCTTAACAACCCGATAAAGTTGGATCCTCCGTTGTCGAGTGCCCTTGACCTATGTGTCCACTATTTGATCAATGGATGTTTGTTCCATGCAGTCAGGGTTGATATTTTTTGGTGTCAACTATTCTGTGATCTCCGAGGTGTCCAATAATGGTGGAAATATGGCCAGAGGAGATCCAAATTGAACACTAGGTGCAAGCCAAGGAAGGGGGGAGTGTTGAGCTCAAAAGCATTATCACCCATACCCTTGGTGATAGTGTAAGGCCCATAATGAAGTGGACAGAGCTTATGATGGGACCCTGTAAGGTGTTCTTTCTGAAAATGTAACTATACCTTGTATCCCACCTGAAACGTGTGTGATACCCGATGTTGATCATGGCGTTGCTTGTACTTAGCATTGGATTTCTGAAAAATCTCATGGACCTGTTGGCGGATGTGTTGAATCCGCTCAATTAATCTGGTGGCTTTGTCAGCCTTAGACTGAACATGCGAAGAATCTGTCTGTGTGGTTGCAAGAGTTAGTGCAACATCAATGGGACCCAAGGGTTGGAATCCTAGACCCACCTGAAAGAGGCTATGGTCAGTGGAGCTATGGAGAGCCTTGTTGTGGTTGTGCTAAACATAAGGAAGAATCCTTTGCTTACCATTGATCTTTTGCTTACCAGTGATCTTTTTCTTACCATTACCAACTACTTCTCATGGAAATCCCATATGGAGGATGTACTAATAAGTAAAGGATTGTATTGGATTACCCTGGGAAAAGAACAAGAATCCACTGATGATGAAAAGAAAGTCAAATGGGCTAATAAGAGTGATGAAGCACATGGACTAATCAGAATGTCCATCTCTATTGATTTAAGGTTTCACCTTCAAAGAATTGATGCCCCTGATGAATCTTGGGAAAAACTTCAAGCTATATTTGGTAAACATAATATTATTCGAGCCCACTAGTTAGAGAATCAGTTAATAACTTTAAGTCCAAATGATTTTTTGTGCATTGAAGATTATTTATCTAAGTTCAAAACAATGAAAACTAGATCTAAGGGAAGAGCAATGCATATATGTTATTCTTGCTAAACTTGCTAGTGCATATTATGTCTTCGTATCTATCTTTTATGCCACTAGAGAAGACTTAGGGAGTGCTTATAAAGAACCCTCTCTTGAATCTTTTTGTGATTCTCTAATTCGAGAGAAAGATAAGCTTGTGTGACATGGATTGATCAACAATGCAGATACATCCAACAAATCCTTAGTGGCCCAACAAAAAGTTAAATACAAGAATCCCAAGAAGCAACATCCTCGCCAAAACAACAAGCAAAGAAAGGCTCCCAAACCCTCTCTGCCAGCTTCTTCTCCTAATGGTGACAATGGAGCAAAATCCAAAAGTAAGAAGACTCACAAACATTGCAACTTTTGTGGGAAATATGATCATGTGGAGTCTAAATGTTTTAAAACGATGGAAGCCTTAGAAACAACAATGAAGAAGCATAACATCGTTATTGATTCTTCTTCTTGTTCTTCTTCTTCTTCTTCTCATGGACATGCATTTTTTGCTTCTAGTTTCTCCTTCAATGTAACTTCTTCTTCTTCTAATGAGTGGCTTAATGATTCTGGAGCATCTTATCATATGGCTAAGGATACAGCCATATTTTATGCTCTTAATGCATGTAACACCAAGAAAGTATTTGTTGGTGATGATAGATTTGTTAGTGTTGTAGGGTCTGGAACAATTCGAGTAGATAATGGTCATTTCAATGTTGTATTATATGTTCCAAGTATTTCCTACAACCTTCTATTAGTGTATTAGATCACTCATTCAAGTGGATGTAAAATTGTAGAGTTTTCTCCTCACCAAGTTGTAATCAAGGATTTAAAAGATCTTAAGCATGTCCTAGCAACTAGAATTGTTGATGATATTACGAGGTTGTACAAGTTTGACAACTTTGGGTCATCATATTTTCCATCAGTTTTTGTTGCTCATATCGATGACTTGAGAAAACTTTGGCATGAGTGGTTTGGTCATCTAAACTATCGCTCATTGCAACAAATATGTAATCAACATGTGGTGATTGGTGCAAAGATCATGTTTGTGCTAGTTGTGTTCTTAACAAACATCATCGGGACAATTTTGACAAACGTGCCTCTTGGCATGCCTCAACCCCTTTGCAGCTTGGTCATAGTGATTTGTGTGGTCCACTTTCTTCTCCTTCTTTCTTTGGGTGCAAGTATTTCTTAACTTTCATTGATGACTTCTCTAGACGCACTTGGGTTTGTTACCCCCCCAGGCTAGGGGAAACTAAGGAGATGATGTCTCGAGGTCCACGGGTTGAAGACATGGAGTGTCGAGAGCCACATGACCATCCGAGGCCACATTGAGTAGACAAAGCCCTCCTCTCCATAACACATCACCATTCATTGACAATAACATTGCAACGTCCACCACACCAACCTGGCCCAGAAAGGACAACAGTTCTTGCTTCATGAGGTAACAAATCCGATCTCATGGTAAGTGTCCTTTTAATAATTGAAGCATTTGAACATGTTGTAGAGAGTCCTTTCTTGAAAGATGAAAACGTTTTCTTGGAAATCATACATTTTGCCTCATTTCACCTTGGTGGTTGACACGGTTTCCTAGTAAGTGGGTCACCCTTGGGAAAAGGGTTTCTACTGGTTTGTCTCCTTGAAAGGTCATCGTACCATTCCCATTCATACTTGCCACTTTCCACCCTTCATCCCCTTCATTTCCTCATCTTTTGGTTTTTCTTGGTTCACTAACCCCAAGAAGGGCTTGTACCCCATTTCAGGGTAAGAAGGGGCTAAAGGCCCAGAGGTGTTGTAGCTGGAAAAAGTTAAAAGCCATAAATTATCCTTTTAGATGCTCACCCGAAGGTCCCGAGAGCAATGAAATGCTTCTCCATAAAAAATGAAGGAATTTTAGAACAAATAATTAATAAATGTTCTGCTTGATGGGGGACTGTATTTGCAGTGTCTTTTACTTTCATTGCACATGGAACTGAATGTATTCTAACTTCAAGTGGCATTGTAGTGCTTCTTTTCTTTCCTTGCACATAGCACTCAATATTCGAACCATAATAAATGAATGGAAATAAAGGGCTCGGAAAAATGTTGCATTGTGGACGAAGGATGTAGCACACCCTCCACAAAGGCACCCATAGATGAGACAATATGAGTCCTTGATATGTCAGGAACCCCATGCCCAAAAGTCTTAACCCCATCCACCTCATACTCACTACATGAATTAGAGAGGGTCTTCTTGGGAAACACTCCTTGACTTGGGGATTGGTCTACCCAATAGGGCACCATGACAACCCTCCTGTACTTAAATTTGGAAAATTTTATAAAGTCTTTGAGCATTTGTTTAGTTTGAAAAGGGGGGATTTAATGCCCATGTTTGCGTGGTTCTTTAAATGTGTCTTACTTGGCATGATACATGTGACTTGTGGACCCTTGGAGGGCGTACTTGTTTGTCTTTGGATGAACTTGCTAGGTGAAAGTTACCCATGGAGGAATTATGCCACTTTGACCTTCATGGGGGGTTGAAAACCCCTAGGGTAGACGCCATACCCCACAGGTTGGGAAGAGAACCCCAGAGCCATTGTCCACTTGAGATGATCGACGTTGCCTTTGGAGGCACTTGGACAACACTAGAGAATGACATCATAGCATTTTTCACTTGGACGTTGGCCTTTGGAGGTCTAGAACATCACCTCCTATTCCCTTGACGTCATGTGGAGGGTAGGGTTTGATGGGATTGATGGTTTCAGAGGTGATG
Organism: Picea glauca; assembly: GCA_000966675.3. NCBI lineage: Eukaryota > Viridiplantae > Streptophyta > Pinopsida > Pinales > Pinaceae > Picea > Picea glauca. The sequence goes on along the minus strand of JZKD02S1134053.1, from coordinate 7,140 downwards.
TGGTGTGGTTTAAAGGAAGAAGATGCATGGCATGACAGTCCAACACATGAGAGCTTGACACATGGAATTTGGAGGCCCAATGATCTATATCTTGAGGCTCAACACCTCACTTTTAGGCCCTACTGTTGATTTTATGGTAGTTGCAGGAGGTATCAACCTCCATGTGTAACCTTTGACGAGATTAGAATATTTTGAAAGCTAGAGAAACCCTAGAAGACAAGTCAAATCAATAAAAGAATTATTATTAAAGTAATAGCCTCTAGAAGGCGAAGTTGACCTAGACAGGTGACAAAGAGCACTATAAATAGAGGGCACTTGAGTTCATTTGGACATACACTCACACTCAAGTCAAGTGGTGCACAAATATAGAGGAAGAGTGCAGTTGTCGCTACTGCAGCTGGGTTTTGGTCCTGGTTTTTTGTTTGTGGACTTTCTGCTTGGTGCGCTATCCTTGGAGAGAGAGGTATGCTATCTCTTGGTTATCTGTTGGGTTTGGTACTGCTTCTGAAATTATTCTATCTGTCAAGGTTACGGTGCTCGGGGGTGGATGTGTGTCGATGTTTGGATGATAATATTAAGATATTGTCTATGGTTAAACAAGCACAGCTTAACAGGTTATGGGCCCACACCACCTTCAGGACAGTCTAACCACTGGAAATTTGTGTGACAATTCTTTGTTAAGCTCATTGTGGCACCAGTTGCAGCTGTAGCTAGGGTTTTTTATTGTGAAGCTGCAAAAAACACTAACCTAACCTTTTGGGAACTTCAAGTGAGAAGTTTGGCATAATTCCTGGACATTCTAGTGCACCTTAGCCTAGCGCACCTCTTGGTACTCTAAGAAAGCATAAACGTTAAGGTTGAATTTTTTTGGGTCAAAGTCAATATTTTACTAGTCAAGGTCAAAGTCAAAGGCAGTCATGACTTACTCTATGAAGACAAAAAACAATCTAGAAGGAGCTTCAAACTTCAGAGCATGGAAGACAAGGATTGACCTCATCCTTGCCAAGAACAAGGTTCTAGATATCGTGAAAGGCAAGATCGTGGAACCACAGTTTAAAGCAGGAAAATAAAATGAACCTCAGAACGTTGCAACAATGGAGAAGTTTAAGGACAATGACATCAATTCCATGAGTATCATTCTGGACTTTGTAAAGGATCACTTGATACCCTACATATCAAATCTTGGCTCATCCAAGAAGATGTATGATGCCCTAACTAACCTCTTTGCAATCAGAAATATTGGACAAGTGGTGACTCTAAAGAATGAGCTTCGTGATACAAAGATGACTAAGAATGACATTGTAGCCTCATACTTTGTAATGATTTCTCAGTTAAGAGATCAACTACAATCCATTGAAGAAGTTAGTCCAGAAAAGGAAATTGTGAATATTGCACTCAATGGTCTCTCTAGATCATGGGATGCATTTGCTGCAAGCATGAACACAAGGAAGTAATTTCCAACACTTGAAGAACTTTGGACATATTTCTCACAAGAAGAAACAAGGATAAACTCAAGAGGAAGATCTCAAGAGGAAGAGGATGATCAAGCCTATGCAACAAAGTTCAAAAGACATGAAGGTAAGAAAAGATTTAATTCAAGAAAGAAATTCAATCATAAGAGAGATATGTCAAAAGTACAATGTTATGGATGCCATGAATATGGCCACTACAAAAAGGATTGTCTTAAAGTAGCAAAGAAGAGAAAGGAAGAACACCATGCCTATGTTCCTAATGATGAAGTACCTTCAAATAAAGGCAAGCATGAAGAAACATATTTCTTTTACTAATAAACTCTTGCAGGATCTCTTGAAGACATCATGTGGAACTTGGAGACAAGAACTCTTATGTAGTCAAGGGAATTGGAATCAGGTAACAATGTTCATCTTAGCAATGTTTTATATGTTCCTGGTTTGAAAAAGTATTTTAGTATCTATTTCTTGCTTGGAATACAAAAGAGATAGAATAGCCTTTGTCAATAAAAAAATTCTTGTATGGTCTAAAGATTAAAAAATAGAAGATGCTAGAGTTATTGAGATTTGTGAAGGAAGATTGTATAAACTTCTAGGTCATAATGCTCAAGCCCTTGTATATGATGAACTCAATCATGTAAAGGCAAAGACGGGGCACAAGTTTGATTACTTCGCAAAAAGTTAAAACGTATTCTAGCCTTCACGATATTGCATAGATAGCAAAGCCAATCTCTTTGCAAGGTGTGGGCAAAATGAAATAAATTAAATGACTTGCAAATAAAAGAACAATCTCACAACTATGGCACAAGATGGAGGACAAACCTACCGGTTTTGGTCAAGGTGGGTAAATAAAAGTAAAACAGAAAATTAAATCTAAATCTATCCTTCACGATATTGCATGGATGGCATAGCCAATCACTTTGCAAGGTGTGGGCAAAAACACAAAAAATATTTACACTTTATAGAAAGATTTAGAGTAGAGAGAATGCAAGCCCAAGAGACTCTCTTGGGCTGCTTACAATGCTTAGAAAGTGAGATAGAGAAGAGGGTTTGGCACCCAAACTCTTGGATGCTTCCTCGAGTCTTTTGGGAGCCAAAAAATATACAGAAATCCTCTTCTAACCTGCAAAACCTGCAAAAAACAACAAGCTTTTATTACTGGAAATTGCCTAAAATGATTTGAACAAGTTGTTTTTATGATAACACAATATACATAAATTATTTAAATAAAAATCTGAACATAAAAAGAGAGATTAGATTGCAGATTTAGATAAAAATAATGCTTAAAATTGATAGATATGTGGCAGAAAATGAAAACATAAAATGTAGAAGCTTTAGATGGCTGGAAAAAAATGGATTTCCAGATCTAAAATACACTCCTCCAAGCCCTTGGTAACCTGCAGTTTTTTTACACCCTTGCTACAAGATACACAAGAAGGTGAGTGTGCTCTAATAACTTGCAAAATACTTTCCAAATATACTAGAAACAATCCACAAAGATTAATGATAATACTACCACTAATATATCCCAAGAAAAATACTTTGTTTGGGTCTCCAAGTAAAAATGTAAGCAAAGAGTTACAGGAAAAATAAATTGCAGCAATATTACCTCATAATTCCACAACACAATGACTTCGAGAATACTCCAAGAGACACAAGATATCCTCCAAAGCTTCTATTTTATTTATCATGAAAAATTTGTCCAATGGCACCAAGAATCATGAGAGAAAATGGGAGAGAATGAGAGAGAGATGGGAGATTTTGGCATAGTAGAGTTGTTGTGAGAATAGATGTTCAAATGAGGAAGGGGAGGCTTTCTTTTATATGAAGGAGAGAGGAGAAACCCCTCTTGGATGAATTACAAGTGTCATCCATCCAAGAGAGAGAGAACAAGTCAAGAAAGAGACATTTTTAGGGTTTTGGTAGTGAGTTAGGGTTTGAGGGGTGAGATGTGAAGGGGAAAAACCCCTTTTGATTTGTTAAACATGAGGTTAGGCTATAGGAAGGGATAATTTAGGGTTTTAGGCACTTTTTCACATTAATTTTTACTTTCCCCTAAGTTCACGAAGAAGGGGGGAGCCCCTCTCACTAGGGAGACTCACTTTTGGTTGTTGGCTTGACATGGGGGGGTCTTCTAAGTGGATTTTCAATTTTAAAACTTAGGAAATACATTAAGAAACATTTCCCCACTTTCTCTCATGACTTTAGTCACTTTTACAAAAATTGGCTATTTTACCTTAGCCGATTAAATGTTGTCTTTTGACTGACTTGGACTCCTCATAGACAATGACCTAGCAAAACTTGTCCAATTGAGATGAAAATTGGTCCAAGGGTATAGGGGGTCATCTTCCATTTTATTTGAGTACTCACACCCCTATACAAAATCCCCATGGACCAAATTTTTACATTTTACATAAAAAATAATTAAAATTTCCAATTAATGGAAAATTTTAATAATTAAAAAAAAACCTATCAAAACTTAACGAAATTCCAAAAGACTTTAGAATATGTATAACATGGTCATTTACAACATTCCTAAACCTTAGTCACCCCTTGGTCTCGATCATTAGAGCACCTTTCACCACTTTGGAGGATTTTGTGAGTGAAAAACTCAAGGATAATTAAAATTGTCTGGTAGGCAAGATTAATTACCCGAGGAAAAAAAACACTTGATGAAAGGACTTCCCTAATGATAAATTCCTAGGAACCTAAATAAAAATTGAGTCATCCTGACCCATTACATTATTATCCCACGTAGGGGAGCGGAGATTTTGAATACATAGAAAGACGTGCCGGGGGAAAAATTTGCCCTGTTGAGCCATAAGTCTTCAAAATATGTCGTACCATAAGGTACACAACTTCATGGAACATGACATTGAACTAAAAAAATTTAAGAGGAGCCATTTGGAATAGGTGGGTGGCCACCAATATCCACCTGGATCAGTCCTCCCCCCTTAGGAAGCAATGGTCTCCATTGTGTTGATTTCCCCTATCAGGCGAGGAAATTTCTACTGAATTTGGCTCCAAGTGAGCCACTTTCCTTGGTGCAGGAGTTGCCCTGCCTTGACAACCTGATAAAGTTGGATCCTCTGTTGTCGAGTGCCCTTGACCTGTGTGTCCACTATTTGATCAATGGATGTCTGTTCTATGCAGTCAGGGTTGATATTTGTTGGTGTCAACTATTCTGCGATCTTCGAGGTGTCCAATAATGGTGAAAATATGGCCAGAGGAGGTCCAAATTGAACACTAGGTGCAAGCCAAGGAAGGGGGGAGTGTTTAGCTCAAAAGCATTGTCACCCATAGCCTTGGTGATAGTGTAAGGCCCATAACGAAGTGTACATAGCTTATGATGGGACCCTGTAAGGTGTTCTTTCTGAAAATGTAACTAGACCTTATATCCCACCTGAAACGTGTGTGATACTCGGTGTTGATCATGGCATTGCTTGTACTTAGCATTGGATTTCTGAAAAATCTCATGGACATGTTGGTGGATGTGTTGAATCCACTCAATTAATCTGGTGGCTTTGTCGACCTTAGACTGAACATTGGAAGAATCTATCTGTGTGGTTGCAAGAGTTAGTGCAACATCAATGGGACCCAAGGGTTGGAATCCTAGACCCACCTGAAAGAGGCTATGGTCATTGGAGCTATGGAGAGCCTTGTTGTGGTTGTGCTAAACATAAGGAAGAATCTCATCCCATGTAATCATATAATTGACGACCTTTGTTTGGCCATCAGTTTGAGGGTGGAAGGTAGTGGATTTAGTGATCTTGGTGTCCAACAGTGACCAGAGACTCTGTAACACCCTGTTTCCCCCTGTTTGTATAAATAACTGGACTGGCCAAGAACTGTGGCAAACTCAGAAATGTGACTATGTGATGTGAATGGACCTTGTGGAAAAATACGATGAATGTGAATAACATTATGAATTTATATTGCAGGACTGATGAGAGGGGATATGCTGAAAAAGAGACCATAATGGTTGTAGAAAGGTGGTGGAAGGAACCTAGAAAGGTGGCATTAAATTCCACCGAAAATCAATACTGTATTTGGACTTCACTGGCCCGGAGAACCAAAAGCGGCTCGTTGGCCCTGAATTAAATGTCTCACGGGCTGGTAGGTAGATGGCTCCTCAGGAATTAATGAGGGATGGGGAGGTGAACCGCCCATCCGTAGAGACGTCAAGCCTCACCAGCGCGAGGGAAATCATGCCACATGCAACCTCGCAAGAGGACAAGGTGTGGGGGAGAAGCGATTGCGGGCAGACGCGAGGGGGGCAAGAGAACTCTGGCGATATGCAGAGTGAGTGATAACAGAGAGGAAGGAGAGTAACCTTCACTACTGGTCACTGGCAAACAGAGACGCAGTCTCACAACATCGTGGTCTCAGCTCGGGGGTGGCTAGTGGTAAATCCGCTGGAAGTTGTTGAGCCTATTGTTGGGTGGAAACGAGTACCCCTCTCAGCAGTTGCATAACCCCTGGTGTTACTTTATGATAAGTGTTTTGCCTTTGACATCTTGAAATATATGTATGCTGACATTTATGATCATAAGCTGTGAAATCATGAATGACTTCATTATAAGAATGTATGTATGGTGTCTTGATCAGTACTGGTAGTTATATGTTTATATGGAAAGACTACGTGTGGCTTATGCTCTCTTAAGTTGTTGTTTATATGCAAACGGATCTAATTCAGACTTCACGCATGGTTCTCGGGAGAGAGATACCCTTATCTGCCTTAGATAATACCCTGGGTAAACCTCCCCATAGAGATACCCTCCTTGAAAACATCATCAAGAACCTGGAAGGAGGACGTGAAGGTGCAAGGCCTTAAGAAATCCCTGATAAGTATCGAATCGACGGATGAGATCCCGTCGGGAGATCTGTGGTCACTCACAACCATCAGATAAGAAGAAGAAGAAGCTAGAAAGATAAGTACCTTAACCTTGATAGGTGTTGATCGATGGACGAGATACCATCGAGAAATATGTGGTCACTCATGACCGTTAGATTTGGTAGGAGAAAGTAGGATGTTAAATGCATGACCACCTTGTCTTTTTGTACCTTCGTGGATAGCGACGAAATCGGGATCATAGATCCCCGAGGTCCATGAGAACATCTGGACCGTTGATCTTTCCCCGTCCAGGAAGTCGGGGGAGGATGCACAAGTTAGGAACCTGTCCGAGCCGTCGGATCTCGACTGTAAAACCCGACAGTCGTTGGATCTGTCAGGAGATACCCGAGGGTTAAACCCCCAGTGAATAAGGGTGAAAGCCCCGAAATGGATTTGGGGTCATCCGATTAAAGGAGGCCATGTGTCGTGAGATTACCCGTTTCGAGAAATCGAGAATTGGGAACTCGGGAGTTCTGGTGACGAAATATCGGGGCCTCCCATGGTAGAAACCCCGAAATAGATCTGGGTCGTCCGATTAAAGGAGGCCACGTGTCGTGAGATTTCCCATTTCAGTAAATTGGGAACCAGGAACTCGAGAGTTCTAGTGACGAGAGATCAGGATGTTCCATGGTGGAAACCCCGAAGCAGTTGTAGACCGACCGATTTCTGGAGGGTACGTGTCGAGAGATTACCCATTTCAGGAAATCGGGAATCGGGGATTCGGGAGTTCCGTTGACAAGAGGTTGGGCTCTCGCCTTGATAAATCCCGACTTATAA
>JZKD02S1134042.1:0-12903 GCA_000966675.3 Picea glauca | reverse complement strand
GTCCTCTATACTTCCCTATATGGTATACCTTCCCTTAACATGACTGGTATGTATTCCCCCTCCTACAACAAATGGTTCTACTGGATTGTTGTCATCTAGGAGCTTCCCTCCATTTCCTCCTGCATACTCCCTGCTAGCGTGAATTTCTGCCAAAACCTTTGGTGTGATGGCTAAGTGAACTATATCCGACGATCTTCCCCACACCTCACCCTTTTCGAGACTGACAAATACTACAGAATTTACTCCACCGTCTGGGAGTCCCTCCACTACAATGCCATCTGTCCTTTTCGGAAAGTGTTCCTCCTCTCCCACCCTGTATGGACCTCCCCTTACATCATCCTATATTCTTGTCTGCTTGTACCTTTGTAGATCGGCCTTGTAGACTTTGTCTGGTTGTAGGATTCCTCCTTGACTCCACCACTTATCCTTTGCCAACCGATCAAGAAGTATTACCACCTCACCATCCATCCTAGCCCTAGTAACAGTACCTACTCTAGAGCATTTAAAGCCCTAGTCTAAAACTGTCCTATTCCAACTAGCACCTCCACTAGGTAATAGAACAGGCCATTATATTTGTGGATCTTAACCAAGAGTTTGTCCAAACACCCTAATCATGGTAGCCGCCTCGTTCAAAACCCAACATTAAAATAATCAATTATCGTAACAAACAAAGTGACAACCAATTATAGATTCCTAGATTAGAAAAAACAAAGAAAGGAATTTTTTAAAGATTAAAAATTACGAATTCCCTATATTAGAAAAAACAAAGAAAGTGATTTTTTAAAGATTAAAAACAATATTAATACATCTTGAAAACAAACACAGCATAATGTCATATAATCTAATTTTATTTATAAAATATAAAGGATTTAATTACTTAAATATAGCCAAGTGTACCTCGGAAAGTATGTATTATGTTTTTAAATGGTAATATGGTATTACAAATGAATACGTTATGGTATTATATAATATAATATTATTCATAACATATAAAGAATTTGATTACTTAAATATAGCGAAGTGTGCATAGTAAAGTATGAATTATGTTGTGAAATAGTAATATGGTATGATTGGATCTTTAATTTTAAAGCTTTGAATAATTTTGAATAATAATAATTATGTTAGAATGATCATGCTTTTGTTATAAAATTAAAACTTTACTTAAAATTAGAAAATAAATAAATATATTATTATTATTTTATTAGTTATCATAATAAGCTATAAAATTGTCTCATAATTATTATATTAAATTATCATAATAATTATGTTAGATTGATCATGCTTTTGTTATAAAACTAAAACTTTAAAATAGGATGTAAAATTAAAAAATAAATAAATATATTATTATTATTTTATTAGTTATCATAATAAGCTATAAAATTGTCTCATAATTATTATATTAAATTATCATAATAATTATGTTAAAATGATCATGATTTTGTTATAAAACTAAAACTTTAAAATAGGATGTAAAATTAAAAAATAAATAAATATATTATTATTATTTTATTAGTTATCATAATAAGCTATAAAATTTTCTCATAATTATTATATTAAATTTGGTAACTTACCATGAAATAAAACGTCATCATGCTCTAAAACCATCAGAAAGAAACCCTAAAATGCCTATAATAGTGCACAAGTAACAATCATATAAAATGTATTTCATGATTAAAGTAAGCACTTTAAACGTTTCTTAATCTTTAAGTGCTCCAAAATACACCTCAACCTTTCAGGAACGGAAATAACTGTTCATGGCTATGATGAACCAAATAAAAATCTATGAAGAGTAACGGCATCGTTTCACTTTTATGAATTCAATAATTAATTATTATTATATGGCGACATGGAGTAGATTATAGGGTCAACTTCTCAATGATAAACGAGGCTTTATTGTCTCTGAACATATCAATCCAAAGGTTTTTTAATTTGAATGTCGATGGTTTATTAGACTTACCAATATTTTATTTTGAATGTCGATGGGTTATTAGACTTACCAATATTTTATTGTCGAAATTGATTCAGTATCTCATGAGGATTCTGTGTTAAATAATAAGCAAACATTCAACCAAATATCCTATTAAACTAGGCCTGCCGACAATGTTTAATTAATTAAATTAAATATATATGTAAACCAGTGAAGGACACAGATCTGCACAAGTCAAATCGTCCGTGCTTTGTGGCAAGCAGTTCTGTAATGATCTCCTGGCCACCGGAAACGAAACACCCTTAAGTCAATGGGCTGTCGGTTTTTTGGCTGTTTCGAATATTTTTATGGAGAGAGCAATTCCTTGCTAGCTATTTCTATTGCATTGTGAATGCATGGCAAATATACCTCATGAAGAAAGGGAATATAGAAGGCAAGACACCTATACTCTCTGCGATGGTATTTAGAACTCTACCGTAGGGTGAGCCCCGTTCGGTAGCCAAATTGGTTGGATCGGATCTCCCGCTGCCAAGATTTTGGCCCTCTGGCACAATGTTGTGGGTATAATTTTTTGGGTCCATCACGGTTAGGCGGGTTTACATTGTAGTCGGTAGGTAGCATCCCTTCGAGGTGCTAATGATTTTTTCGAATAATAATTAAAAAAAAACTCTATTGTAGGGTGCATACAACTTATCAATGATATATGCCCTGCAAGAGGTATAAACACCTTTAAATCTGGTTTGACCGTGGGTGGGATCGGAGAGTACGCATGGCCCCTGTACAATGGATCCAGGATGGGAGATTTAAGATTTATTATCCAGTGATGTCGGATTTGACGTAGGAGGATTGTTAGGTTATATGTGGTGGGGTATTGTACTAGATTAGGGCTTTTAATTGATTGCTAGGTTGATCTGGCAGGTAGTAGGTCTGATGGCGAGTGTTGAGTCAGCCCTAGATGCTAGTGTGGCTGATGATGATTGGTGGAGCCAGGCTAGTTTACTTAATTCTGATGATGTGTATCGGGATGAGTTGTGGAGGTATAGGCAATCTAAAGCACAATGTAACGTGAGAGAAGATAGGTCTGAGGTAGGTGAGGAGGCTCGATTATTGAATGGGATAGATAGTGCTCTCTCTAGTGGGGTTAGGGGTCTTGGTTTCAGTGTTGTCATTAATGAACCTTTCGCTCGGGAAACGGGAAGGGGGGTTTCGTTGGGAGATGATCCATCAAACCATCCATTGTTATGCTTATCGGAGAAGGTAAAGGGGAGGCAGAGCGGTAGTGTCACTTTTCATGGAGAGAGTAGATCGAGTGTTGGAGGTAGGATTCTGGGGGACTCTGGTTTCATGCTAACTGGTGAGGCCGGTAGGAATCCAGTCAACAGACCTATGTTTGAAAGGCAGGCGGTGGAGAAGCGAGAGTTAAGGTTTGATAAGCAAGGACGAGGATTTGTAGCTAAGCCTGAAGGGAAGAAGGCTGAGGTGGTCGGAAGATTACCCTCTGAGCATAAGGAGGTAAAACCTCGAAAGAGTCTGAAACCTTGGTGAGAAAAAAAGGCAAAGGTGAAGGTAACTCTTGGGCAGGACGTAGGGATGAAGGAAGTAGGCTTGTACTCCCAGCGGGGGCTGGTTGGTAAGTTTGGTTATTAGGCGATGGGGGTTAGGGAGATTCATAGGTGGGTGGAGGAAACTTAGAGTCCCAGGCAGGGTTATGCACTTGTTGTTTTCATCCCGATTAAAGAATGCTTATGTTTTCTTTTTAATTCCCCAGAGGACGCGTCGGTAATTCTGAACGAGGTATGGGTGGTCAAGAATGGCAGTCTTATGCTCAATCGATGGCATTGTTCGTTCAATCTGAATAGAGAGGTTATTAGATACAGGCATCTGTGGGTTCTCTTTCCTGGTTGCCCGCTTACATTATGGAATATGGAGGCATTTATGGAGGTTGGGAATGCAATAAGGAGATTTTTATACACAGACCCTAAAATTTTGGATGGATCTAATAGAAGGATGGCTAAATTGTTAGTAGAAGTTGACCTTTTTGAAGGGTTGCCGACGGAGATTGAAATAAGTTGGAGTGGTTTAGTGTTTCAACAAAGACTACATTACTTGGGTGTGTTGTTTAGATGCTTTGAGTGTAAGGAGACAAGTCACTTAAAGAGCCAATGTAGTGAGGTTAGAAAGAATGTGGGTTTGGATGGATCTGATATGTATGGCGAACTGGCAGCAGATGAACTAAATTTTTCATTAGAGGATTGGAGTTGCACCAGTCAACACCGTCCGAGGATTGCAATTTTACGACTGGTAAGTTGATTCAAGCTTGCCCATTTATTAATTCCTTTATTTCCATTAATAATGAGGGTGATTTGAATATCTGTGGGGTAGACTATGCTAAGCCGATTGGTATTCCATTTGAGGGGAGTGGTTGTTACACATAAAAAATACTCACTTTGATAGTATCGCAAGTGTCGTCANTGAGAGAAGATAGGTCTGAGGTAGGTGAGGAGGCTCGATTATTGAATGGGATAGATAGTGCTCTCTCTAGTGGGGTTACGGGTCTTGGTTTAAGTGTTGTCATTAATGAACCTTTCGCTCGGGAAACGGGAAGGGTGGTTTCGTTGGGAGATGATCCATCAAACCATCCATTGTTATGCTTATCGGAGAAGGTGAAGGGGAGGCAGAGCAGTAGTGTCACTTTTCATGGAGAGAGTAGATCGAGTGTTGGAGGTAGGATTCTGGGGGACTCTGGTTTCATGCTCACTGGTGAGGCCGGTAGGAATCCAGTCAACAGACCTATGTTTGAAAGGCAGGCGGTGGAGAAGCGAGAGTTAAGGTTTGATAAGAAAGGACGAGGATTTGTAGCTAAGCCTGAAGGGAAGAAGGTGAGGTGGTCGGAAGATTACCCTCTGAGCATAAGGAGGTAAAACCTCGAAAGAGTCTGAAACCTTGGTGAGAAAAAAAGGCAAAGGTGAAGGTAACTCTTGGGCAAGACGTAGGGATGAAGGAAGTAGGCTTGTACTCCCAGCGGGGGCTGGTTGGTAAGTTTGGTTATTAGGCGATGGGGGTTAGGGAGATTCATAGGTGGGTGGAGGAAACTTCGAGTCCCAGGCAGGGTTATGTACTTGTTGTTTTCATCCCGACTAAAGGATGCTTATGTTTTCTTTTTAATTCCCCAGAGGACGCGTCGGTAATTCTGAACGAGGTATGGGTGGTCAAGAATGGCAGTCTTATGCTCAATCGATGGCATTGTTCGTTCAATCCGTATAGAGAGGTTATTAGATACAGGCATCTGTGGGTTCTCTTTCCTGGTTGCCCGCTTACATTATGGAATATGGAGGCATTTATGGAGGTTGGGAATGCAATAAGGAGATTTTTATACACAGACCCTAAAATTTTGGATGGATCTAATAGAAGGATGGCTAAATTGTTAGTAGAAGTTGACCTTTTTGAAGGGTTGCCGACGGAGATTGAAATAAGTTGGAGTGGTTTAGTGTTTCAACAAAGACTACATTACTTGGGTGTGTTGTTTAGATGCTTTGAGTGTAAGGAGACAAGTCACTTAAAGAGCCAATGTAGTGAGGTTAGAAAGAATGTGGGTTTGGATGGATCTGATATGTATGGCGAACTGGCAGCAGATGAACTAAATTTTTCATTAGAGGATTGGAGTTGCACCAGTCAACACCGTCCGAGGATTGCAATTTTACGACTGGTAAGTTGATTCAAGCTTGCCCATTTATTAATTCCTTTATTTCCATTAATAATGAGGGTGATTTGAATATCTGTGGGGTAGACTATGCTAAGCCGATTGGTATTCCATTTGAGGGGAGTGGTTGTTACACATAAAAAATACTCACTTTGATAGTATCGCAAGTGTCGTCACTACAAAGGTCGCAAGTGTCGCATTTTGCTCTCAAGGTCGCATGTGTCGCATGTTGCTCACAAGTGTTGCAAGTGTCAAAGAAATCATGTTGCCATGATGCCTATGTCGTGCCTATAACGACATGAGAAGGACACTTGAAACACCTCACACATTTGATTTGGAAGAGGAGAAATGAGTCAGCAGGCTTGCAAACCTTTTGCCATCTGAAAACACTCAAAAACTAGCTTTTGGAGGAGAGTGCTCCCCTATACCTCTTCTAGGAGCGCCGACGCTCCCCCTTACACTGTCTGGGAGAGTTATAAAGCTCCTCTGGTCCTTTTGAGGGAGCGCTATGGATTTTGAAAGCACTGGCACCCCCCTAAAGCCTACTAGGGAGCGCTACAACGCTCTGATGGTCCTTTTGAGGGAGCGCTACCTATTCTGGGCAGTAGTTAAGTTGTTGAGATGAATTGGGGAAGGATCCTTTCATTCTTGGAAGGCAGTTGGATTCAAATCCCTAGTCCAGCCATGATCTTAGGGAAGATCCTCAACTGAAGGGGGCAAATCCTCAACTTCCCCAAGGATATCTCAAGTGGTTAAAGCCTCTCCAAGGCTATATAAGCAAGCTTTCTAATGGTGAAAGGGGACTGAAAAAAGGAGAATCACACCAAACTTATGATCTTATAAGTGGTGCTGGAACAGAGATATTTTGGAAGCAAGAGACATATGATCTCATAGGGAGCAATCGGTGAAGCTATCATCATTCGGATCGTGGATCTTTTGAGCAAGGGGTAGACGAGGAGGACTTGGCAGAGCTGCTGCAATTCATCCATGGTTGTAAGCAATGTTTTGTCCTCATTAATATAATTTGCTTGGCCTATTTCTTTCTAGTTTGTGTCTAATCTTACATGAACTTATCATTGATAGATAGATTTGTTTTCAAGCTAATATCAATAGAGTAGGAAGTGGTCATACTTTGTTTGTCTACAGGGCTCATCGAGGAGCAAAAGATTGGAGCTCAACTCGGAGCGTGCAAGGACAAATGTCGATAAAAAGGTACTTTTGTTCTCCTTCCTCTTCGTGCATTAGTTTGTATAGATCTGAAAGGAAGTCAGTGTCCACGTTAAGCACTTTCTGTCTTAGAGTTAGGGGTCTAGCTCTTTGAGGCAATCTACCTGTCCGCAGGGAGATTTTCCTACAACAGAAATTGGCGACTCCACTGGGGAATCGAATCGAAACTTTCTTAGTTTTGTTTTTCCTCATAGGTCTTGTCTTACCCTTTGTTTTCTTAGACCTTGTTCACCCCTTCATATCTGATTGCATTTGTTGATTGACTCTTTACCCCATCACACTCAGCTTACCTGTCAAAATTTGATCAAAATTTTTGGTTTTTGGACATTTTTATGAGTTTTTTTAGCCTGGTGACCCCCTACCCATGTTAGCAGAGCACCAACACTCCCTAGAAGTGTTAGACAGAGCTTTATAATGCTCTGGTGTCCCTTATACCAGAGTGCCAACCCTCTTTTTCCCTAAATCTCTTCAAAATTTCCATTTTTTGGAGGTCCAGACCCTGTTTATTCACTTGTTGAGCTGCTTTGTGATTCATGATTCTTCCTTTGACCTTTGACATGCTTCCTCTTGAGAAGTAAACACCTTGTTGTTCAGATTTTATGCCCTTCTTCATTATTTTTTGAGTTTTTGCTGTTGAGAGCTTGAAACCAACCCGTTGTTTTTTCTCCCCTATTCAACTGAGCGGTAACTCTAGTGAATGACATTAGAAGTATGTGACTCTTCTCATTTGGTTCTTTGAGGTCATCTGATCCAATTTCTTTCTCTTTCCTTTGCGTTTTTTATTTTCTTTCTCTTGTTTGATTGCAAAAGGGTGTGTTGTTTGTGCGAAATCTGCGTTTTCTTGTCCGAATCTCCTTGATATGAAAGGTTAGTTGGCAAGACAAGTTTTTCATTGAATTGATCATCATTCGCATGAAAATGACAAAAGTACATCTTAATGATTAGTTTTCATATTAGTTTGCATTTCTGAAATGTTGTAGCATCATATTGGATTTGATTGCGAACAAAATTGATTAAGGGCATTCCTTATCAAGTGTTTGATAGTGAAAATGACTCTTCCTCTTTCCCTTAAATAGGTATTCATTGAAAAGAAATGATTGCTTATCATATTTCATGCATATTTTTGGGAATTGAGTCATCATTCCATCAGTTTTACTTTCGTACACCCTCTGAGTAAATAACAACCATTAAAATCAACGCTTAACTAAAATTTATTAGACTTTTTACATCTTTGTTAGCAAACCTACATTTGTTTAAGGTGTAGGGCTTTGGAATAGGTTGAAAGGATAGATTTCCAAAGCTATCAAACAAACTTAGTATCTTGTTGATCCAGAATCGGATCCAGAAGCTTGACAAGGCTAAAAAAGGCTCAAAAATGAAAGTGCTCAGAATCCGATGAAACCAGCGCCATTGCGTCCGTCTCGTCTTCCTGATTCTGGCCATATATTTACTTTGTCAAACGGGCTCTGTATGCAAAAGATATCGCGTTCTGTCCAAAAACCCAAACAGGAAAAAAAAGGGGATGATTGTACAGTCCATACAGTGCCACGTGGGAGGCTGACTGTACAGGCCGCACGGCTGTATAGATGACATGGCGACCCCTTGAGATGACATGTGGCAGGCGATGTGGCATACGGTAGATGAATGGACCAATCAGAGGGTGACACGTGTCACCACTGTAAGGGTGGCACGTGGCACAGGTTGACGTGGTAGACAAGTGGTAGGGCTGACAGGGTAGTGACTGGACAGGAATGCTGATAGGTGGAAGACACGTGGATGAATCAGCGATCGACACTTAGCAGATTTTGTTTGGTTGTTGATGTGCCACGTGGCCCAGTCATGGGATGCCATGTGGCACCTTATGGTTGGTTCATCAATTGTGTAAAGTTTTATGGTTTCACCGGGGTCGAACCCCCAACCTTCCTCCAGGCTGTGGATTGGTAGGACTGGGCTAACCGCCCGGCCCATGGGTGGTTCTTATTATGTATATGGCATATAAACTATTTATGTTTGATTAAGGTTTTAGTCGAAGGTGGGAAGGGTTGGGGCCTAGCCCTAGCCCTTGGTTGTATTGCCGCCCCATATGGCCATGAGTGCGGAGGTTAAACGGTCAGTGCCAAGGTATAAGCCCATGGTTCCGGGCCTAACTCCATGGGACCCGGACCTTTACCACACAGAGCGCAGGGTTTAAACTTGCGAGAGTAAGGGGATAGGGACTAGCCCTCGAATCCCGGGCAGATCCCACAGGACCAGGGGCCTATCCACTAATTTGGGCACACAGTTATGGTTGTTAGCCTGAGATTCGGTCCTATGCCTACGCACCACCGAACCAGGAGCCAGGGACAGGGGGCCAGTGCACAAACGAAGGAGCGCATGGCCACATGGCCATCCCATATGACCAGGGTACGCGCCAAGAAGGGGTTGCACCTAATTTTATTCAAAAAGTGGGTTTTTGTTATGTTTTTGGATTTTGTTTGATTTATTGGCTGTTAATGGAGGATTTGGCCCATTTTTGGGAGATATTGGGCATTTTTGGAGCCCAAATTTTGGGAGGAAGTTGGGGATGGATAACCAACTTNCTATTTCTTTCTAGTTTGTGTCTAATCTTACATGAACTTATCATTGATAGATAGATTTGTTTTCAAGCTAATATCAATAGAGTAGGAAGTGGTCATACTTTGTTTGTCTACAGGGCTCATCGAGGAGCAAAAGATTGGAGCTCAACTCGGAGCGTGCAAGGACAAATGTCGATAAAAAGGTACTTTTGTTCTCCTTCCTCTTCGTGCATTAGTTTGTATAGATCTGAAAGGAAGTCAGTGTCCACGTTAAGCACTTTCTGTCTTAGAGTTAGGGGTCTAGCTCTTTGAGGCAATCTACCTGTCCGCAGGGAGATTTTCCTACAACAGAAATTGGCGACTCCACTGGGGAATCGAATCGAAACTTTCTTAGTTTTGTTTTTCCTCATAGGTCTTGTCTTACCCTTTGTTTTCTTAGACCTTGTTCACCCCTTCATATCTGATTGCATTTGTTGATTGACTCTTTACCCCATCACACTCAGCTTACCTGTCAAAATTTGATCAAAATTTTTGGTTTTTGGACATTTTTATGAGTTTTTTTAGCCTGGTGACCCCCTACCCATGTTAGCAGAGCACCAACACTCCCTAGAAGTGTTAGACAGAGCTTTATAATGCTCTGGTGTCCCTTATACCAGAGTGCCAACCCTCTTTTTCCCTAAATCTCTTCAAAATTTCCATTTTTTGGAGGTCCAGACCCTGTTTATTCACTTGTTGAGCTGCTTTGTGATTCATGATTCTTCCTTTGACCTTTGACATGCTTCCTCTTGAGAAGTAAACACCTTGTTGTTCAGATTTTATGCCCTTCTTCATTATTTTTTGAGTTTTTGCTGTTGAGAGCTTGAAACCAACCCGTTGTTTTTTCTCCCCTATTCAACTGAGCGGTAACTCTAGTGAATGACATTAGAAGTATGTGACTCTTCTCATTTGGTTCTTTGAGGTCATCTGATCCAATTTCTTTCTCTTTCCTTTGCGTTTTTTATTTTCTTTCTCTTGTTTGATTGCAAAAGGGTGTGTTGTTTGTGCGAAATCTGCGTTTTCTTGTCCGAATCTCCTTGATCTGAAAGGTTAGTTGGCAGGACAAGTTTTTCATTGAATTGATCATCATTCGCATGAAAATGACAAAAGTACATCTTAATGATTAGTTTGCATATTAGTTTGCATTTCTGAAATGTTGTAGCATCATATTGGATTTGATTGCGAACAAAATTGATTGAGGGCATTCCTTATCAAGTGTTTGATAGTGAAAATGACTCTTCCTCTTTCCCTTAAATAGGTATTCATTGAAAAGAAACGATTGCTTATCATATTTCATGCACATTTTTGGGAATTGAGTCATCATTCCATCAGTTTTACTTTCGTACACCCTCTGAGTAAATAACAACCATTAAAATCAACGCTTAACTAAAAATTATTAGACTTTTTACATCTTTGTTAGCAAACCTACATTCGTTTAAGGTGTAGGCCTTTGGAATAGGTTGAAAGGATAGATTTCCAAAGCTATCAAACAAACTTAGTATCTTGTTGATCCAGAATCGGATCCAGAAGCCTGACAAGGCTCAAAAAGGCTCAAAAATGAAAGTGCCCAGAATCCGATGAAACCAGCGCCATTACATCCGTCTCGTCTTCCTGATTCTGGTCATATATTTACTTTGTCAAACGGGCTCTGTATGAAAAAGATATCGCGTTCTGTCCAAAAACCCAAACAGGCAAAAAAAGGGGATGATTGTACAGTCCATACAGTGCCACGTGGGAGGCTGACTGTATAGGCCGCACGGCTGTATAGATGACATGGTGACCCCTGGAGATGACATGTGGCAGGCGATGTGGCATACGGTAGATGAATGGACCAATCAGAGGGTGACACGTGTCACCACTGTAAGGGTGGCACGTGGCACAGGTTGACGTGGTAGACAAGTGGTAGGGCTGACAGGGTAGTGACTGGACAGGAATGCTGATAGGTGGAAGACACGTGGATGAATCAGCGATCGACACTTAGCAGATTTTGTTTGGTTGTTGATGTGCCACGTGGCCCAGTCATGGGATGCCATGTGGCACCTTATGGTTGGTTCATCAATTGTGTAAAGTTTTATGGTTTCACCGGGGTCGAACCCCCAACCTTCCTCCAGGCTGTGGATTGGTAGGACTGGGCTAACCGCCCGGCCCATGGGTGGTTCTTATTATGTATATGGCATATAAACTATTTATGTTTGATTAAGGTTTTAGTCGAAGGTGGGAAGGGTTGGGGCCTAGCCCTAGCCCTTGGTTGTATTGCCGCCCCATATGGCCATGAGTGCGGAGGTTAAACGGTCAGTGCCAAGGTATAAGCCCATGGTTCCGGGCCTAACTCCATGGGACCCGGACCTTTACCACACAGAGCGCAGGGTTTAAACTTGCGAGAGTAAGGGGATAGGGACTAGCCCTCGAATCCCGGGCAGATCCCACAGGACCAGGGGCCTATCCACTAATTTGGGCACACAGTTATGGTTGTTAGCCTGAGATTCGGTCCTATGCCTACGCACCACCGAACCAGGAGCCAGGGACAGGGGGCCAGTGCACAAACGAAGGAGCGCATGGCCACATGGCCATCCCATATGACCAGGGTACGCGCCAAGAAGGGGTTGCACCTAATTTTATTCAAAAAGTGGGTTTTTGTTATGTTTTTGGATTTTGTTTGATTTATTGGCTGTTAATGGAGGATTTGGCCCATTTTTGGGAGATATTGGGCATTTTTGGAGCCCAAATTTTGGGAGGAAGTTGGGGATGGATAACCAACTTTAGATCTATATAAACTAGGCCTATTTGAGGCCATGGGGGACAGTCAGGGCATAGTTATGCTGAAGAGAAGCCAAGCCAAATCCATTTTTATGCAGGGAAGCTATTGAGGAGCAGACGCTTGCGGGCCATTTCTGGGAGCTCCGGACGTTCGTTTTGTGTGTCATTTTCTTTGCAAGGTTCTAGAGATCTGGAAGAACATGACCAGATCAGTCTTGTAGCCAATTGGGACTTCTGCGATGTACTTTTGAGATTTTGAACATAAATAAAGAAGCCTCCCCCACAGAGACAAAGGCCCGGAGATGTAGGCAAAGTTGTACCGAACTCCGTTATCAATTCTCGTGTTATGGTTTGATGTCTATTATTTCATTTCAGATCTTCATATGTGTATATGGCTGTCATAATTCCTCTCTTTTCCTCATTCTTTCATTAAGCTTCTCAATTGGATAATTAATGCATGCAAAATTAAAACTCAACCATAGTCATTAAAAGATCCTATGGATCAAATGGTGTCAGAGCTAGTTGACGTTTGGATTTGAGTCTTGCATGTTAACCATGGAAAAGCTACAGCGTGGTGAAGGTGAGATTGTTGCAGAGAATCCATTAATTGGATTGAGAAAGAGAGCTTCTCACAGCGAGAAGATGGCATCGGAAGAAGGAATTTCTCAGGATGAGAAAGAGTTCTGGAAAACATTCCTTGC
>JZKD02S1134031.1:0-12903 GCA_000966675.3 Picea glauca | reverse complement strand
ACATCCACTCAACAGATCTTCTTTCCCACTGCATTACACAGGAGAGTCATCTAGAGTTTCTCATCAACTCTTCTCCTTAGAGGAGGCTAATACATCATCTTCATTTTTGTTCTCATGATGATGCACCCAACACTTTGGTATTTCACACACTCACCTTGTTCTCAACCATAGGCACGTCCAACTCTGCAGATCTCCTTTCTCACTACGTTACACAGGAGAATCATCTGGAGTTCTTCTCAACTCTCGGTAAGGAGGAGGCCATTTCTACGTTCCAGCTCTGTCTCAGATAGGAACCACACAACCCTCTTAGGGGCTCTCTCTCACGTTTGTGTCCTGGAGAATGTCTCACCTAGCTGCAATCATCAACACTCATGTCATCCAAAACGCTAGGTAGGTTGGTATTGAAAATCAAACTGTAAACTTTGGACATGACTTTGTTTATGAAGATAAGCAATGTAATCCTTTTACATTCAGTTGACACAAATGCTGCTTTAGGAAATTCTCTCTTGTTGGTTTCTAGGAAAATTCTCAACAGATAGGTGTAGTATCTGAAATGTCTTAGAGAGAGAAAATTCACTAGCTGTTTATGGATATTATCAGTTAGGAATTGATAAAAACGGATACGAATTGATAGACCATACTCTGACTTAAAAAAGGTCAAAAGGAAACCAAGCATGACTTCAACCACATATTTGTCATTGTCTAGACCTAAAACTTGACCAAACAGGGAGCAGACCCATTAGACTTCAATGACCATTATATTTACATTCATCGACAAAGACAGACCCTCTGAAAAATGTTCAGGTTTGATAATTGTCTGTAAAAACAAATCTTAGACCTCTGATGGACATTCTCTGTATACCCTAATAAGGTTTTCTTCATTGAAAGGTTTGATAAATTGCGGAAAAAGACTGGTATACCGAGGGACTCTCGAATTGACTGACTCTCTATCCTACACATGACCTCAGACCCTCGTTTATTCACAACAATTCTTTCTTCATGGGAATACTGTTCGGCGCACCAACCTATAAATTCGGGAAACGAGAAAGCAATTTCGACAGCATAAGGGACTATGGTGGCCTGGACTGCTTCAAGGAACGATATACATCTTCCTACTTTATCGGACAGGTTGCTCCTGGACACAGAGATAGGAGAAATAGTGATTTCGGTATCGACAACGTCTGAATCTTGGTCAATTAGGGCTTCTTCATTAGCCACAGGATCTTGTTCTGTTACTGAGGTTATGATGGGATCCATGGTCATGATGAAAAATACCTGGAAACGAGCGGCAATGGTGCACAGTTGGTGTACTATTGAGCTGTAGGTGAAAGACGGTGGTCGCGCGAAGGTTCAAACGGTCGAGTGTTCGAAATAATAATAAAAAAATAAATGGAAAAATGCCCTTTTATACTTTTCCAAATTTCGGGGGCGTGAGAAAGTGGTTTGAGGCAACCCGCTTTTCGCCCCAAAATGCACCTGGTGATGCCATGTAACCCCGTAAGAAAACCGTGGTTTAAATTTTGGGCCCACTCTCCAGAATTAACCCCCGCACAACTTCTCCCCCCGAAATCATTCTCGGTCGTTGATCTTGAGACCTCACGATCCGTGATACGTCGGACCCGATTAGTTCAGCGCCCCTGCCAGATTTAGCTCTTTCCTACCATATTTAGCCCCTTTCCTAGTTTATCAGGCTTCCAAACCGATTTATCATTCTGCTAGATTTTGAAATTTCGATTTCACATAATTTGTTTTAATGGTGACTAACATATGAGGTAATCAGTCTCGACCTCACCAATATGGCCTATACGACCCTCTTGTGTGTGGTATGACGACTAGATGCTGTTGGTACTGCAGAGGGTTTCGACCCTCTCTCTCACACGACTATGGTTGTAGAAGATACGACTGGAAGCCCAACCTCTGTCTCCCTTTGCTGCTTTAACTCGACCCTCCTCTCTCACCCGTCACGGCCTCTATGGAATCCGTGACCTCCTCAACCCGCATTCATAAAGATTCGGCCCCAATGTGAAGAGACTTGGCCCCTTTGTCTTGTTCTGTCTCACAACCTCTTTAGAGATGAAGGATAAACACCTTCCAATCTCCCTCTTGTCCCACAAATTCCTCTTCAGATTCAATCTGCACGAAAACCTTCTAAGTGCCACATAACAACTCAATGATCTCCTGAAGCCACACCTTGCTGTATGTCAAGAAACCCCATGCCCAAAAGTTACGCCCCCATCTATTTCACACTCTCTTACATGACTTATAAAGGGTCTTCTTTGGAAACACCTCTTGACTTGGGGAAATGATCTTCCCAATAGGTCACCATGACAACCCTCCCATATTTGGCAAGTTGTATAAGGTCTTTGAGCATTTGTTTATTTTGAAAAGGGGGGATTTGATGCACATGTTTGGGTGGTTCTTTTATTAGATATGGCTTACTTGACATGATATGTGTGACTTGTGGACCCTTGGAGGGCGAATCTGTTTGTCTTTGCAGGGATTTGATAGGTGGAAGTCTTTTTCATGGAGGCACAAGGTCACTTGGACCTTCATTGGGGCATGAAGCCCATAGGTTGGATGATGCACCCCCTCTCCTTGGACACATGGGAAGATGGACATTGCCTTTGGAGGCACTTTGACACCATGAGATGAGCATGTTCTAGCCTTTTGCACCCCAATGTTGGCCTTGGAAGGCCCAAAACGTCACCTTCTATGCCCTAGACATCACATGATGGCTAGGGTTTTGATGGGGTTTCTCATGGATGATGGTAATGTGGCATGGTTTGATGGAGAGAGAGAGACTTGGCATGCTTTAGAGCACTTGGTGGCATGGCATATGGCCTTTGGAGGCCCAACGTTCTTCACCCCAAGGCAAAATGTGTCTCCTAGAGGCCTAACATCACCCTTTAGGGCATGACGACACCCCTAAAAGGGGAAATTTACTTTATTATTTTGTAATTTTGAATTGTAAAAGGAAAATAGAGGAGGTTGGCCTCGCTAATTTGTGATTGACTTTAGATAAGTGGACAAATTGGTTTTACAAGACCTTATATAAATAAAGGTCTTATCTTTTTTCATTTTCATCATGACTCACTTGAGAATTACATACTTGTTGGCTGAAATTTTTGTCCTACTTGGGCAAGGTGCACTATCTCTCTCTTATGCTTTGTGGATGCTATTACTTGTCTATTGGAGGAATAAGCTAGGCGCTATATCTTGGATGGTTTGTTCTTGCTATTGTGGTGGAATATTCTTGGTAAAGAAGGGTTTATCTTGCTATTTCTTGGACTAGGTAAGGAATTCATGCTTTTGTGTTGACTCTTCTTGGTTTCAAGGTTAATTTGTAAACTCTTGGAGGAGTCTAAGGGCATATACCCTCCACCAAGATCTATCATTTTGTCATTGAATAAGCTATTTTTGCAAAGGTTGCTAGGAGGAGTAAAAGGGCTTACACCCTCCTAGATTTACCTTTTTTGTTTTGTTTTCTCTAGAGAGTTAAATGGCTTACACCCCTAGAGAAGTAACAAAACTAGCTCTTACATGAGACTCCATTAACCCAATTGATAAGGCACTAATCTACTTGCATTGGAGATATACAATTGTTGCATTGGTATACGTGAAATTTTGAGATATTGCAATTCAAGTTGGAATCATATCTTCATGCTTTAGGCTTCTTTGTGGCCTAAGGGCATCTAGTTTAGCCAAGTAATTCTCTTTTCTGTTACAAATTAATGCTATAGCCATTAGGGCTGCTGCAAAATCACATTTTCATCATCTATTGCTCGCTATTCTGCCGCTGAAACTTACTTGTAATTTGTAAACCTTGGTAATTGTCCTACTGGTTATTGGCTAATTGTTGGGTGGTTTACTTGCTAATTTCTGTGGCTAGAAGTTTCTGTTGTAGCAACTGTTTGTTACAGCCATTAGGATGCTATAAAACTTGCTGATAACACTACATAACAGCCCTTTAATCATCATTAAAGTCTTGGTTAAAACTTAAATCATTTTAAGTTTAACTAGTTATTGCTAGCTTTGTTTCCACCATCTTGTACTTGATTTTGATGGTTAAATTTGCAGCTATTGTTATCATTTGTTGCTGATATATATATTTCCATACTGCTGCAACTTGGGATAGCAAGGATTCTTGCTTGATTCCTTTGATTTAAGGCTTGCATATCTATCATTTGTCTTGTTCTGGGCAGGGCTAACATTGTTTTGTAGGAACACAACACTTGACAAGCATTCTCCATCTACAAGACTCATTCTCAAGCCTTACTCCTTCTCCAATCTTGACCTATAGGGGTGTTCATCGATCATTCTCACACTTTCCATCTCAATTCCCCTAGGGTCACCGGGATTCCCCCCTTGTGGTGATTTCATCATCACTAAAGTGAGGGGAATGTCTATCTAAGGTAAAAGTAGGTAGGTACTCCCGTAGTTGTCATACTTTCGTGGATTGGGTTGGGCTTTGCCCAAGCTATAGTTTGTGTGATAACAAACACAATTAAATGATGGAGGTATCAAACTAGTTCTTGCATCTTAATAGGTTTAATGTGTCAAATTAGTTGTTTCTACCTTATATCCTACATCAACATAGTTGATTGTGGAAAATTAGCTCTTTCATTTATGCAATATTTCATGACTCCATTAGCCCATAGGTTGATAGGCATTGGTCACATTATTTCATTTCCTTGTTTCCCTCTTTTTCCTTTCCTTTCTCTCCATATCCCTTTTCCCATTTCCATTTTGATATATTATACTACAACCCTTTGTTTTGTGAAGGCTTACTCTTCAAACTTCACCTTGAGCCTTCACTCCATAGCCTTAACAATCCTACCTCAGAGAGCCCCCCCTTGTTTTAGAGAATAGCCAACCTAAAGTGTGGGGAAGAGTTGCTGAGGTGACAATGGGCAGCCTTCCTAATTTACACACAGGTATCACCTTAATGCTTGGGACTTTACACTTTTGTGGGTGCTAGATTTTGTTATAACAGGTCCACATATGTATGGTGCACTCCCCAAGAGGGTTATTGAGTCTACATATCAAAGTTGATCAGGTGTGCCTTAACCATAACCTAGTAATACAATAATTGATCACATTAATGGAACAATAATAGTTGGTCATAGCGGAATGTGAGTATTACACCATTCTCAACAAGAACACAAATGGATAGTGTTGCCCCTTCAGGGGTAACAGTTCCAGATCCACCTAATTAGACAAAGGGCGTGTTCCAGCTCGCATGAGATCAGTTGATTATGCCTTCTAGATGCAGATTCTCTCGTTATCCTCCCTCAATTGCATGATGATTCAACTTTCACCATTCAACCACCTAGGCCATGGTGTATTGATTCTATCCAGCTTCATACCTTAGATGATAGATTCACTTGGTATATTATGCTTTCAATATACTTGGTCATACTACTTTGGTTTAAGATGTAATGCTTCAGAGCAATGATAGATTCACTTGGTATATTATGCTTTCAGTATACTTGGTCATACTACTTTGGTTTAAGATGCAATGCTTCAGAGTGATGATAGATTCACTTGGTGTATTATGCTTTCAATATACTTGGTCATACTACTTTGGTTTAAGATGCAATGCTTCATATGCTCTGCTCTGCTCTATGTGCATTTGTTGGTCATTCAGAAATGGTGCTATAATATCTAAGCTAGTCATGGAAATTGTAAACATTCAAGTGCTATCTAATAACAAATTCAGAATGTTAACAATTTTATCTTTTGTCTCGTTTTACCATGGGGGACATGATTTTCCTTTAAAGATGTGATGGGTCTTGAGTCAAGTCATACTCCTAGTGATCAAGTGGGTGTAGCATCTCCATATCCCAACCATACATAACACCTTTACACCTTTTTCCCTCTCACTTCCAAATCGTTCATAAAAAATAATTCCCCATTCATGTTTGACTTATCAAATGTCATCCAACAAGGTGTAGCCAAAGAAAAATGGAAAAATAATGTAAGTCTAAGTCAAATAAAGCCAGAAAGGCTAGAGGTGAAGAGGGAAAAATGAAAAAGAAAAAAATAATAAGCTTGGAGCTATGCCACCCCATTAAAAATNACATCCACTCAACAGATCTTCTTTCCCACTGCATTACACAGGAGAGTCATCTAGAGTTTCTCATCAACTCTTCTCCTTAGAGGAGGCTAATACATCATCTTCATTTTTGTTCTCATGATGATGCACCCAACACTTTGGTATTTCACACACTCACCTTGTTCTCAACCATAGGCACGTCCAACTCTGCAGATCTCCTTTCTCACTACGTTACACAGGAGAATCATCTGGAGTTCTTCTCAACTCTCGGTAAGGAGGAGGCCATTTCTACGTTCCAGCTCTGTCTCAGATAGGAACCACACAACCCTCTTAGGGGCTCTCTCTCACGTTTGTGTCCTGGAGAATGTCTCACCTAGCTGCAATCATCAACACTCATGTCATCCAAAACGCTAGGTAGGTTGGTATTGAAAATCAAACTGTAAACTTTGGACATGACTTTGTTTATGAAGATAAGCAATGTAATCCTTTTACATTCAGTTGACACAAATGCTGCTTTAGGAAATTCTCTCTTGTTGGTTTCTAGGAAAATTCTCAACAGATAGGTGTAGTATCTGAAATGTCTTAGAGAGAGAAAATTCACTAGCTGTTTATGGATATTATCAGTTAGGAATTGATAAAAACGGATACGAATTGATAGACCATACTCTGACTTAAAAAAGGTCAAAAGGAAACCAAGCATGACTTCAACCACATATTTGTCATTGTCTAGACCTAAAACTTGACCAAACAGGGAGCAGACCCATTAGACTTCAATGACCATTATATTTACATTCATCGACAAAGACAGACCCTCTGAAAAATGTTCAGGTTTGATAATTGTCTGTAAAAACAAATCTTAGACCTCTGATGGACATTCTCTGTATACCCTAATAAGGTTTTCTTCATTGAAAGGTTTGATAAATTGCGGAAAAAGACTGGTATACCGAGGGACTCTCGAATTGACTGACTCTCTATCCTACACATGACCTCAGACCCTCGTTTATTCACAACAACTCTTTCTTCATGGGAATACTGTTCGGCGCACCAACCTATAAATTCGGGAAATGAGAAAGCAATTTCGACAGCATAAGCGACTATGGTGGCCTGGACTGCTTCAAGGAACGATATACATCTTCCTACTTTATTGGACATGTTGTTCCTGGACACAGAGATAGGAGAAATAGTGATTTCGGTAACGACAACGTCTGAATCTTGGTCAATTAGGGCTTCTTCATTCGCCACAGGATCTTGTTCTGTTACTGAGGTTATGATGGTATCCATGGTCGTGATGAAAAATACCTGGAAACGAGTGGCAATGGTGCACAGCTGTTGTACTATTGAGCTGTAGGTGAAAGACAGTGGTCGCGCAAAGGTTCAAACGGTCCAGTGTTCGAAATAATAATAATAAAATAAATGGCAAAATGCCCTTTTATACTTTTCCAAATTTCGGGGGCGTGAGAAAGTGGTTTGAGGCAACCCGCTTTTCGCCCCAAAATGCACTTGGTGATGCCATGTAACCCTGCAAGAAAACCGTGGTTTAAATTTTGGGCCCACTCTCTAGAATTAACCCTCGCGCAACTTCTCCCCCCGAAATCATTCTCGGTCGTTGATCTTGAGACCTCACGATCCGTGATACGTCGGGCCCGATTAGTTCAGCGCCCCTGCCATATTTAGCCCCTTTCCTACCATATTTAGCCCCTTTCCTAGTTTATCAGGCTTCCAAACCGATTTATCATTCTGCTAGATTTTGAAATTTCGATTTCACATAATTTGTTTTAATGGTGACTAACATCTGAGGTAATAAGTCTCGACCTCACCAATATGGCCTATACGACTCTCTTGTGTGTGGTATGACCACTAGATGCTGCTGGTACTGCAGAGGGTTTCGACCCTCTCTCTCACACGACTATGGTTGTAGAAGATACGACTGGAAGCCCAACCTTTGTCTCCCTTTGCTGCCTTAACTCGACCCTCCTCTCTCACCCGTCACGGCCTCTATGGAATCCGTGACCTCCTCAACCCTCATTCATAAAGATCCGGCCCCAATGTGAAGAGACTTGGCCCCTTTGTCTCGTTCTGTCTCACAACCTCTTTAGAGATGAAGGATAAACACCTTCCAATCTCCCTCTTGTCCCACAAATTCCTCTTCAGATTCAATCTGCACGAAAACCTTCTAAGTGCCACATAACAACTCAATGATCTCCTGAAGCCACACCTTGCTGTATGTCAAGAAACCCCATGCCCAAAAGTTACGCCCCCATCTATTTCACACTCTCTTACATGACTTATAAAGGGTCTTCTTTGGAAACACCTCTTGACTTGGGGAAATGATCTTCCCAATAGGTCACCATGACAACCCTCCCATATTTGGCAAGTTGTATAAGGTCTTTGAGCATTTGTTTATTTTGAAAAGGGGGGATTTGATGCACATGTTTGGGTGGTTCTTTTATTAGATATGGCTTACTTGACATGATATGTGTGACTTGTGGACCCTTGGAGGGCGAATCTGTTTGTCTTTGCAGGGATTTGATAGGTGGAAGTCTTTTTCATGGAGGCACAAGGTCACTTGGACCTTCATTGGGGCATGAAGCCCATAGGTTGGATGATGCACCCCCTCTCCTTGGACACATGGGAAGATGGACATTGCCTTTGGAGGCACTTTGACACCATGAGATGAGCATGTTCTAGCCTTTTGCACCCCAATGTTGGCCTTGGAAGGCCCAAAACGTCACCTTCTATGCCCTAGACATCACATGATGGCTAGGGTTTTGATGGGGTTTCTCATGGATGATGGTAATGTGGCATGGTTTGATGGAGAGAGAGAGACTTGGCATGCTTTAGAGCACTTGGTGGCATGGCATATGGCCTTTGGAGGCCCAACGTTCTTCACCCCAAGGCAAAATGTGTCTCCTAGAGGCCTAACATCACCCTTTAGGGCATGACGACACCCCTAAAAGGGGAAATTTACTTTATTATTTTGTAATTTTGAATTGTAAAAGGAAAATAGAGGAGGTTGGCCTCGCTAATTTGTGATTGACTTTAGATAAGTGGACAAATTGGTTTTACAAGACCTTATATAAATAAAGGTCTTATCTTTTTTCATTTTCATCATGACTCACTTGAGAATTACATACTTGTTGGCTGAAATTTTTGTCCTACTTGGGCAAGGTGCACTATCTCTCTCTTATGCTTTGTGGATGCTATTACTTGTCTATTGGAGGAATAAGCTAGGCGCTATATCTTGGATGGTTTGTTCTTGCTATTGTGGTGGAATATTCTTGGTAAAGAAGGGTTTATCTTGCTATTTCTTGGACTAGGTAAGGAATTCATGCTTTTGTGTTGACTCTTCTTGGTTTCAAGGTTAATTTGTAAACTCTTGGAGGAGTCTAAGGGCATATACCCTCCACCAAGATCTATCATTTTGTCATTGAATAAGCTATTTTTGCAAAGGTTGCTAGGAGGAGTAAAAGGGCTTACACCCTCCTAGATTTACCTTTTTTGTTTTGTTTTCTCTAGAGAGTTAAATGGCTTACACCCCTAGAGAAGTAACAAAACTAGCTCTTACATGAGACTCCATTAACCCAATTGATAAGGCACTAATCTACTTGCATTGGAGATATACAATTGTTGCATTGGTATACGTGAAATTTTGAGATATTGCAATTCAAGTTGGAATCATATCTTCATGCTTTAGGCTTCTTTGTGGCCTAAGGGCATCTAGTTTAGCCAAGTAATTCTCTTTTCTGTTACAAATTAATGCTATAGCCATTAGGGCTGCTGCAAAATCACATTTTCATCATCTATTGCTCGCTATTCTGCCGCTGAAACTTACTTGTAATTTGTAAACCTTGGTAATTGTCCTACTGGTTATTGGCTAATTGTTGGGTGGTTTACTTGCTAATTTCTGTGGCTAGAAGTTTCTGTTGTAGCAACTGTTTGTTACAGCCATTAGGATGCTATAAAACTTGCTGATAACACTACATAACAGCCCTTTAATCATCATTAAAGTCTTGGTTAAAACTTAAATCATTTTAAGTTTAACTAGTTATTGCTAGCTTTGTTTCCACCATCTTGTACTTGATTTTGATGGTTAAATTTGCAGCTATTGTTATCATTTGTTGCTGATATATATATTTCCATACTGCTGCAACTTGGGATAGCAAGGATTCTTGCTTGATTCCTTTGATTTAAGGCTTGCATATCTATCATTTGTCTTGTTCTGGGCAGGGCTAACATTGTTTTGTAGGAACACAACACTTGACAAGCATTCTCCATCTACAAGACTCATTCTCAAGCCTTACTCCTTCTCCAATCTTGACCTATAGGGGTGTTCATCGATCATTCTCACACTTTCCATCTCAATTCCCCTAGGGTCACCGGGATTCCCCCCTTGTGGTGATTTCATCATCACTAAAGTGAGGGGAATGTCTATCTAAGGTAAAAGTAGGTAGGTACTCCCGTAGTTGTCATACTTTCGTGGATTGGGTTGGGCTTTGCCCAAGCTATAGTTTGTGTGATAACAAACACAATTAAATGATGGAGGTATCAAACTAGTTCTTGCATCTTAATAGGTTTAATGTGTCAAATTAGTTGTTTCTACCTTATATCCTACATCAACATAGTTGATTGTGGAAAATTAGCTCTTTCATTTATGCAATATTTCATGACTCCATTAGCCCATAGGTTGATAGGCATTGGTCACATTATTTCATTTCCTTGTTTCCCTCTTTTTCCTTTCCTTTCTCTCCATATCCCTTTTCCCATTTCCATTTTGATATATTATACTACAACCCTTTGTTTTGTGAAGGCTTACTCTTCAAACTTCACCTTGAGCCTTCACTCCATAGCCTTAACAATCCTACCTCAGAGAGCCCCCCCTTGTTTTAGAGAATAGCCAACCTAAAGTGTGGGGAAGAGTTGCTGAGGTGACAATGGGCAGCCTTCCTAATTTACACACAGGTATCACCTTAATGCTTGGGACTTTACACTTTTGTGGGTGCTAGATTTTGTTATAACAGGTCCACATATGTATGGTGCACTCCCCAAGAGGGTTATTGAGTCTACATATCAAAGTTGATCAGGTGTGCCTTAACCATAACCTAGTAATACAATAATTGATCACATTAATGGAACAATAATAGTTGGTCATAGCGGAATGTGAGTATTACACCATTCTCAACAAGAACACAAATGGATAGTGTTGCCCCTTCAGGGGTAACAGTTCCAGATCCACCTAATTAGACAAAGGGCGTGTTCCAGCTCGCATGAGATCAGTTGATTATGCCTTCTAGATGCAGATTCTCTCGTTATCCTCCCTCAATTGCATGATGATTCAACTTTCACCATTCAACCACCTAGGCCATGGTGTATTGATTCTATCCAGCTTCATACCTTAGATGATAGATTCACTTGGTATATTATGCTTTCAATATACTTGGTCATACTACTTTGGTTTAAGATGTAATGCTTCAGAGCAATGATAGATTCACTTGGTATATTATGCTTTCAGTATACTTGGTCATACTACTTTGGTTTAAGATGCAATGCTTCAGAGTGATGATAGATTCACTTGGTGTATTATGCTTTCAATATACTTGGTCATACTACTTTGGTTTAAGATGCAATGCTTCATATGCTCTGCTCTGCTCTATGTGCATTTGTTGGTCATTCAGAAATGGTGCTATAATATCTAAGCTAGTCATGGAAATTGTAAACATTCAAGTGCTATCTAATAACAAATTCAGAATGTTAACAATTTTATCTTTTGTCTCGTTTTACCATGGGGGACATGATTTTCCTTTAAAGATGTGATGGGTCTTGAGTCAAGTCATACTCCTAGTGATCAAGTGGGTGTAGCATCTCCATATCCCAACCATACATAACACCTTTACACCTTTTTCCCTCTCACTTCCAAATCGTTCATAAAAAATAATTCCCCATTCATGTTTGACTTATCAAATGTCATCCAACAAGGTGTAGCCAAAGAAAAATGGAAAAATAATGTAAGTCTAAGTCAAATAAAGCCAGAAAGGCTAGAGGTGAAGAGGGAAAAATGAAAAAGAAAAAAATAATAAGCTTGGAGCTATGCCACCCCATTAAAAATNGGAGGGAAAAGGTCAACAACGAATTAGGGTTTCGGGAAGCTATAAAGGAAGGGTAAAGAAACCTAATTCATTATGCATTGTTATGATTTGATGTTGAGAGTTCCTAGAGGAGGAGAGTAGACCTTACTGTTTTGTGGATTTCTAGAGGAAACCACCACCATTGATTGGTTTCGGTGTTGAGAGACACACCCTAGCCCATCGGAGATACCATCCAAGTATTTCACTGTACTTTTCAGGAGTATCCATTGCAGAGTGTGCAGCTCAGCAAGTGAGGGCGCAAGTCAGTTGAGGGTTTGGAGAGATGCATGAGATCCGTATCCAGATTGCAGTTTCCTTCCAACCCATTTGAGATCCAGGCAGGGCACTTCTATTGAGCCATCTCTCGTCAGATTCTGACGGTGGAATCTTGCAGATCGACTCATTCAGCCATTTAGGGCGCAACTCTTCCGGACAAACATTTGGTGTTGCATGCAGAGTATCATAGCAGATCCGGACAAATCCTTCCGACCCATTTACTTATTTGGCGAGACAATTGTTTTGAGCCATATAGCAACAGATTCCATTGGTGGAATCCTTTGGGGCGCATCCAGTGCTCCAGGAGGTGCGCAAACCCCCAGGGGTCCAGATCCAGTGCCTTAGAGACCAGATTCGAGATCCGATACTCATCCATTTCAGTCTAGAGGCCAGGGTGCTTCTTTTGGAGCAGTTTCCAGCGTATTCCGACGGTCTGAACCTAGGCTGCGG
>JZKD02S1134020.1:0-12903 GCA_000966675.3 Picea glauca | reverse complement strand
GGAACATATAACAAACTAAAAATGAAGAAAATTGGGCCATGCAGGGTCCTAAAGAAATTCAGAGAGAACGCTTATGAAATTGAGTTGCCGGATGGCATCGGGATATCTCCGATATCTAATGTTTAGGATTTATACCCATACAGGGCTGGAGAAGAAGAGACTGGAATTGAGGAACCAGTGGTCCAGTGCTAGAAGCAATTACCAGTTGCAGAGAAGCCGCAGATGGAGTGCATACTGGACAAGCGAGTAGGAAAGAAGACCAGGCGAAAGCAGTATTTCGAGTACCTGGTCAAGTGGAAGAATCATCTAGTCTAAGATGCTAGCTGGAAAAGCGAAGAAGAGATACAGAAGCATGGACAGACCATGCAGGAGCTCATGGACAGGAGCCCATGAAAATTTTCAAGCCGAGGAGTATGATGCAGGAGCATCGCCAACTCATCAAGGAGCATCGCCCAAGACAAGCGAGCCAGCATGAAAGACAATGAACAGCTGGACAAGGCCAGCCGAAACTTTTTTAATTTTCATTCAAGAGATTCGCTAGTGTATAAATGAACCATTTATGGAAAGCGCCTTTGTACATTATAGCGGACCTTGAGCCTTTAAGCTCTCGTCCTTAGGTATATGAGGCATTTAATAGGTTTAATGCAGGTAGATAGGATTTTATTTTCTAGATTAGACAGTTTTAGAGTCTGAGAGGGAAAAAGGATATAGACACCCTCGTTGTATCATTGTAACAGGAGCCAACATTTAGGAGAGAAGAGCAAGAAGAGAAATCTGTGAAGAACACCCATGTACAGAAGATTGAGTAAATAGAATGAAGTTTTGTTTCAATTTCATGGTTGTTGTTGTTTTTCTGTGTTAATGTTGTGCTCATGAATGTTTTCTTTCTGTATATGCATTTGCTTGGTATATGCTGTGCATGTGATTCCAGGGATTTAAACTGAAGTATGAAAGGGAGAAGAGAATAATTTTCAATTGTTTCTCTGTCTGAGCCAGGAGATTCCTGCATAGGGTGTAGTTGAATTCATCCGCAAGGAGTGCGTCGATAAGGGCTCGATAGTTAAACACTTATTCTCATTCAACCGAAGTCTCGGTTGTTAACTAGAGAAAAAGAAGATAGAGGTTGCTGCTACAGGAAGTGCACAGAGTCAGAAGGATTTAACACTTGGGAAGTTGTTGAATGATTTCTGCAAGGAGTGCACGCAAATACCTCTGACAGAATCAGAGTAAGAAATCTCAGGAGGTACAACACCTTCTTTGTACAGCCGAAAGAGAGCCCAGGAGGTTTAGGTCGAGGAATATTCGAGCAGAGATTGCAAACGCAAGTGTTGGAAAGTGGGTTCTGGAAGGAACTTTAGTCTTCTGAAGAAATCTGTGAGTAAAGGGAAGCGACGGTCAGGATTCGCAGAGGAGAGCAGCAAAAATCCCATCAGTCGTTAGATCTTGGAAATTTGCGTAGGGTTTAAGCCTCGAAGGAGCAGAGGAGGAGTCCCAGAGGGGCATCGGGATATTGGCATCATCAGGGTTTCATAAAGCTGAGAATCGAGACCTTGAAAGTCCCGAAATCTTGAGAAGGGATCTCAACCGTAGATCTTGGCAAGATGCGTGTCCAAGGATTGTGAAGAGTTCGGGGTTCGACATTTCGGAGTTCTCCTTGACGAGAGACTCACAACACAAGAATTCACGAAAACCCGAATCGCAATATCCGCGCAGTCGACGAGCTGAGTGGAGAACAGGTGTCAGGCTATTGGAGTTTGGGGTTTGGAAGGTCCCGTGAACATCGACCATGGAAATCGCGAAAACCCGATACACGATTTTTTGACAATGTTAAGCCTGGAGTGGAGGACAGGTGGCATCAAAATTCGGGGATCGAAGGTCCCAGAGGTGTGAGTTCTATGCTTTTTGAACTCGCGAATTCTAAAATCCCGAGAAGGGTGAAGGGCGTGGTCACATGGAGTGGTAGGTCACATGTGAAAGGAGTAGTCGGAGGGCCAACGCCAGAGCTGGAGCGCCATCGGGAATCAGGAATCGGGAATTCACGAGGAGAGCAACTCTTGACAACGAAAAAGCCGATTTCCCGACAGGGAGATTCCCAACAAGAGACGAGGAAGGCGTGAAGTGGATATTCCATCGGGGTTCAGGGATTTGTGAGACCCGAATCCATGAGTGCAGAACTCGCGATCAAGTGAGTTCCGATTTCCTGATTGAAGAAGGAGATCACCAAGAGAACCTATGGGCATTGAGAACTTCTGATAGGGGGTTGAAGAGTATTTTGACTCTTTGGGCCTAGAAGAAGAAGGTCCTGGTTGAAGCGGCCGAGCTCAGAGAGGCAGGGGTTGCGTCAGCTACATGCAGACAGGTAGAGCATGCATATATGACATTCAATTAAGACAGTGGAATAGAGTAATTCGGAATAGAGTAGACCATTGAGAGAGATATCTCATGACTACAACAAAGATTTGACTGGAAAAAAAACATAGAGTTCCATGTCCAGTTTTGTATGAGTTGATGTATGAGTCTGAAATGAGTAGGAATGAAGAAATGAGAATAGAGTGCATAACACATTGGAATATAATGTTTGTTGTATGAGTTTAGAGTGCATGGTGTAGAGTTCTCTATTATGGGTCTTGTCTCTATATGCATTTTGAATCTGATGAATAAAATAGAAAGTATTTTCTCTCTGCAATATGATATGAGTGTTATGAGATGAATGTATATTTTCTTTACTATTTAATTGGTTAATGTTGTTACTTTGTATTTCCTTATGAATGACTAAATATATCTGTGCATGAAAGGCTTCCCTATATGCACTATACCTTTTCATCTATCATAAGGCTATTGGTCTCTATAATTCTCATGGCATCTCGGGTGAGAACTTCTTAGGTACTAGACCACAGATTGAATATGCCCATGCCTTGGGGTTTTTGTTGGTCAATATTGACAAACCTTGTGTATTAAACCCCCCAATGAGGAGGATGGAGATACTTTGACGAGCCAACAAATGGTTCCATTTTTGGGACTTAAAGGTTTTGTATCACATAATGAAGGGAAAGAACGAGGTGGGAGACTTCCTGGGAGGAAATCCAAGATTCGTTATCTGATAAGAAAGATGAGTTTTCATAAAAAGAGACCAAGAACCTGATAAACAACGCTGAACATTGGAAAAAAGGTACATTTACACAGATTTGCATGAAATTTTCTTTGTTGAGTTTCCTTGTTTACTGTATGAATGGTTGAAGAGGAAGACAATCATTAACACTTCTTTAGGAGCCCAAGAATCACTGGTATGGGACCATACTACAGTCAACAGACTAAAATATGTGGATAAAAATTGGTCTCGACCAATCGTCTTCTATCTTGACCGGGTGAAGGAAGCATACATTGTTGAATTCCCATTAAATACATTGATTCTTTCAATGAGGTTGAAAGAAAGTATGCATAAGGCCTTAGAAATATATTGTTGGAATAAATTCCCCCACGGATCAAGATGTTTTTGTGGAGAAAGGGTTGATGCTCATGCAACCCAATATGATGTTTGAGTAGACCCCCTTGCATAGAGGGGGGAATGAGAGAGAGAAAGTGTATCTAGTGGGAAGCATTCAAAAGATGATGATATGAGGTGAGAAGATAATGGACCCAAAAGAGCAAAGGAGAGAAAGAGTCGAGAGATACACAAGAAGAGTTGAGATAAGAAGGAAATTCAAGAAAAGGAGTGGAAAGAAGATATAAATGGGTAAAGGATGAGGGGTCGGACTGTTGGACACACCAACCACACTGACACGGGGGGTGAATCAATGTAGTGGTATTTTCACAACTTCTTTACAAAACACCTTTGTTAGTAATCACCACTTATTCAATATTCATTACTTTCATTTACAATTTAATCATATCTCAGTAGTAAACATCATCAATAAATAATCACCATAAAGAACAAAAGGCACACAAGATATATGTATACATTTCTTTTGTATTACATACTACAATCCTTTGGGTTTATCAACATCAACTAAAAGAGCAACAAATCCACAAGAGAACCAAATCTCAATGCAAGACTCAGCCTGCAAATCTCAGCACCAACTGAGAAGAGGACTCAATCCTCAAATACAAGACTCATCTTGTAAATAGACACCAATATGTCAATAGGCATGCGAACTATTTATATTACAACCCGCATATGTAGATGACCTATTGTTGGCCCTTGGTTATGGAAGGAAGTGAAGAACAAGGAAGAAAAGGTGAAAAGAGAACTTCGGAGACACAGTGTCTGTCACTGGGTCGAAGTAAGCAAAAGAGCAGAAAAGATGGAGTGAAGTACGGAAAATAAAGTCGTTGGATGAGAAGATAAAGTTTGACATATCAACAAGGAACGAGGATCATGGACGACTCATCAAGCAGAAAAATCCACTATTGGATGCCTTGGAGCACCGTGCAAGAAGGAAGGAAAGACAAATTGACGAAGCTTGGAAAAAGCGGGTCAAGTTGACCTAGGGTTTTGGTATCTAGGGTTTTGGCACCTAGGTTTCGGCCTAAGGATGTCGGTGAGGTATTGTATTGTATAAATAAAGGTCAAGAGGACCTAGTTCAGGGGGGGGGGTAAAACATTATTGTTGATCTAGCTCTATTGTTGGGGTGAGAGATTATTGTATTGAGAGAGAGAAGTGTTGAGTGAGAGAGCCTTCTGGTATTGTAAGATGTTCAACTGTGTGCGAAGGTCAAGTCCTACAGCTAGGTGCACAGGAAGGGGAGAGAAAGAGAGAAAATAAAGAAGATCTTCTAGCTGAGAGCGTGGACAAGGACTATATGCTTTACCCTAATAAATCATAAGCATAGTTCTATGGACGTAGCCCTAGAGAGAGGGTGAACGACGTATATATTGTGTTGCGTGTGTGATTGATGCTTTGATCTCTGTCGCTATTATATTGTTGTTTGCATTGTTGTGTTAGATCAGATATATAGCTGTAAAGGATAGATCTAGCTTGATAAGTGATAGATGCATGTTGTGTTGTTGCTTTACTAGATAAACTTGATATTCCCCTAGTTGTAGACATCTTTGTCCTGCAACCACCTCATAGCTACTTCGGGTGATACTGGATCTGCTTCGTAGGTGTTGCCAAAAGGGCTAGTAGCTAGGGCTTGTTGGTGCACTCTTGGAATGAACCTTGGGTCTGCCCCTGTGCCAACAAATGGTTCCGTTGTCGAGACCAGAATCTTCGTAAGGGAATGTCAAGGTGGTTCTCATCGAAGAAAAAGATTCAAAAGTGGATAGAGGATCAAGAGAGGGACTTTGTTGAAGCCCAAAATAAGAACCCTAAGTTGAGTACTGAAGATTGGCTACAAAGATACATCTTCACTAACATTCATGAGATCTTCTTTGGAGGAATCCATCAAGAGTTGTCTGAGTGGTTGGTAGGTTAGTAGATATCCAGTTTGAGATCATATCTAGACCTCCTGTGGTTTGGACCTCGACGTTGATCCATAAGGTTAAGAGAGTTGATAATGCTATATCCCGAGCAATATATCATTGGTTTGATAGTACCATTGGAGGGTATATCACCGAGTTTGTTGTTGACAGAGTAGAATCATATAGCCAAGATGAGAGATAATTTTTCAAAGGACCCAAAGGAAATTTTTTTCACTTTCAGAAGCTGAGAATCAAGATGTTGTTGCATGAAAAGAACATCTTGAAGATACAGTAGATCGGGTGGATTTGAAAAGGCTAATGTTCAAGAATTCAGAGAGAGAAAATGACACAGAACCCGAACATACGTGTAGTGGGAGATTATTTCGAGGGGTTCACCTTGAGAACCTGTTTAAGAAAAACTATGGAGAAGAGGGTTTCTATAGTGGAGAAGAGGCATACCTGATAGATGAAGAGCACTCAGAACCCACGAGGATAGAGGAAGAAGTCGCTGAAAAACTTTGCCGAAACGAGCCAAAATCATCAGGAACTATGTAGACCACTGAAGTAAGTAATATCAATCCTCATTTTATTTCAGAAACGCTAAGTAATTAGAATTTTCAAAAGCACCATATGTTACACATGATTTTTGTCATCTTGATGGCGTATTGAAGATGGTGTACTCAAGCTCCTAATAAGAACTTTCTCCTGGGAAAAATNTCAAGAGAGGGACTTTGTTGAAGCCCAAAATAAGAACCCTAAGTTGAGTACTGAATATTGGCTACAAAGATACATCTTCACTGACATTCATGAGATCTTCTTTGGAGGAATCCATCAAGAGTTGTCTGAGTGGTTTGTAGGTTAGTAGATATCCAGTTTGAGATCATATCTAGACCTCCTGTGGTTTGGACCTCGACGTTGATCCATAAGGTTAAGAGAGTTGATAACGCTATATCCCGAGCAGTAGATCATTGGTTTGATAGTACCATTGGAGGGTATATCACCGAGTTTGTTGTTGACAGAGTAGAATCATATAGCCAAGATGAGAGATAATTTTTCAAAGGACCCAAAGGAAAAAATTTTCACTTTCTGAAGCTGAGAATCAAGATGTTGTTGCATGAAAAGAACATCTTGAAGATACAGTAGATCGGGTGGATTTGAAAAGGCTAATGTTCAAGAATTCAGAGAGCGACAATGACACAGAACCCGGACATACGTGTAGTGGGAGATTATTTCGAGGGGTTCACCTTGAGAACCTGTTTAAGAAAAACTATGGAGAAGAGGGTTTCTACAGTGGAGAAGAGGCATACCTGATAGATGAAGAGCACTCAGAACCCACGAGGACAGAGGAAGAAGTCGCTGAAAAACTTTGCCGAAGCGAGCCAAAATCATCAGGAACTATGTAGACCACTGAAGTAAGTAATATCAATCCTCATTTTATTTCAGAAACGTTAAGTAATTAGAATTTTCAAAAGCACCATATGTTACACATGATTTTTGTCATCTTGATGGCGTATTGAAGATGGTGTACTCAAGCTCCTAATAAGAACTTTCTCCTGGGAAAAATGACATTTATCTCCTTTCAGAAAGCATGTTTTTAAAGAGGGTTCATAGGCTGACTATGGCCTAGGGTGCGAGAATGACCCATTCTCGCAGGCTGCCTTCATACAGGGTGTGAACTTCTCGCATTGTACTCTATATACAGGGTGCGAACTTGATGTCAAGCTTGGAAAAATATGAAAATCTCGATGGTTCTAGAATGGAATCTTCTAGAAAATGGGTTGACATTCAAATGGTTATCATTTTACTGGTTTCCCTGATTTGGTGGGATCATTCTCATCCATGTAACCANATCAGGTTGTATCTTCTACTTTCGATTAATATGATACAACGACATGTCCTTTTCCCATAAAGTCGTTCTTACTTTATTGTGTAATTCCTTGATCATATACATAAGTTGACGATTGAATGCATTTTTCTATCTTCACTTTGATTGGTTTGTGTTGTCTTGGTCTTGACCTCACGAGAGCACCAGAGCGAAGCGGGAGAAACAGAGACCCTAGGAAGCGATAAAAAGGTATGTCACTTGTTCCTCCTTTCTATTTAATTCAATGGTCGTAACTTAGGGAAAAGAGTCATGTCATGTCCTATTTTGTTCTAGATCCAGGTGGATCTAGGGAGATTTGTTAGTTTTCACACCTACCGATTAGTCCGATAACAAAATTGGCGACTCCGCTGGGGATGCAACCCATTTTTTTGTGGTTTTTGGTGTTTTTCCTTGGCCATTTGCTCTTGCCTTACCTTTCTTCATTTGTATCAATCTTTGAGTCTCCAGGACACCCTGATAGACTCTCTGGGTCCATAAATCCCTTCAAATTTTTTGTCTTTTTCCAAAATTTTGCCTAGTTTCAGGCCTTCTTGCACTGAACCCCACAGTGGCTTGCGAGAATTACTTGAGTTCACATTTTGCCTTTTAATATAGTGTGAGGTTCTTGCATCTTTCTCAAAGGTCACCTATGAGAATGATCCATTCTCGCACTGTGTAGTACTTATAGCCTGCGAACCCTCTTTAAAATTTTTGGATTTAAAGTTTTTGCATGCTCAGATGCCTAGATCAGCATAGGTCTGAAAAGAACTTCTTGGACCATTGGTTGATGTTTTCTTGACTTTGGATTTTGTGCATGATCAGTCTTTGGAAATCAAAGGCTCTTCCTATCCATCTTTTTCTCAACTCTCATCTCTTGAATTTTCTTAGCAAGGATATACTCTTTGATCCTGGAATCTGAGTACTTGTTTGGTTAGGAGCCAGTGATTGGTTTGAAAGTTGGGATTCTTTGTCTTTCTCATTTACTCATTGTTTGGGAATATCATTGTTCTCATGCAATTGAAAAGACTAGTTTTGTCTTCTTGTCATTTTTGTCTCCATTGAAAGATTAGTTTGGGTTGTGTTGATTGCTTTTTCATTAGTTATTGGTTTTCCTTACTTTCACCACCATGGTGTAGATCTTTTTTGAAAAGTAAAAAACATTTTTCTTTTAAAAGCATTTTTCGTTTTGAAAATATGGAAAATCAATTATTGAAATTGTTGAAAAAGAACAAATAGCGAATTTTTATTATTGCGTGGTTCATTGAGATTGCATCTTAAAGAAGATTGTGTATCGTAGTTCAAGGTCATTCCGAAACACTTCTCTTTCCTTCCCGTACATAGGATTCATCGAACGAAAATTGATATATTTCATTCCTATCTATGCATTGTTGGGTCAGAGTCTCACACAACGTCAGTTTCATCTCCGTTTCCTTTGAGTAACCATAGCCCTTAAAAAATATCATGAAATTTTAGAATTTAACTAGAAACTCTCTTCTAGGACTCTATTACACCAACAATTAGCTAGGCTAGTGCTTTGGAATAGGCAGAGAGATACACTCTCCAAAGCACAAAGCACACAATAGCATCTTGTGTTAAGGAGTGTCAAAATTCCATTTACAACATTCCTTCCTGGGAAGCCCTTCTCACACAAGGGTCAAACACGAGGTCGCATTGATATTGACAAAGTTACTCACCCTGCTTTGTTGATATTGGTGTAGAGATTTCACATATTACGGGGATCAATTAGAGGTATACCCACAATGATGAGTGGAAGCCTCTCAAGTTTATTTTGGGCTAGATACCCTGCCCTTGCATGTGGATTGGACTATCGACTATCCCCCTAGGCTTTATTATTGTCGGTGGTAACCTTAGTGTCCTATCTTCTTAGGGTATTACACTAGGTGACTGTGAAGGGGAAAGTCTCCACAGTACCTGGAATCGACGTTGGCCAAACTCACTCGGGCTCCTTGGAGGGTATACCCAAGATTATGTGTGAGAGCTTGCACCAGGGTGTAAGTCCGTTAAGCAGGTCGTCAACGTAACTTTTCCTCCCTAGCCCATCCCAGCCCCTTCTCGTCTCATTGTTGCGACGTTGGATTTCATCACCAACTAGTGACTTTGGAATTAGAAGGTACAGTTTGATTGGTTTTGGTTCCTATATTTTGTTTACTAGCGCGTGTTGTTTGTTCACCCAAGTTGACCTTAGGATTTTTTCGTCAATTTTTTAATTTGTTCACAATAGATCCTCCACGTCGTTCACGTAGAATGTAGGGTTTATCTCCAGATCATATGGAAGGTTCTCAACCTGCCTATAAGCTCACTGGAGGGCTCTCCTCAACAGAGTGAAGTCCAAGAAGTCACCACTCCACAAGTGGAAATAACTAACTCTCTAGAATGTTTCCGAATTACCAATACTCGAGAGGACTTTCGACTTCACCCCGATTCTGAGAGACAAATTATGCGAGTGAATTCTTCTTGAGACTTAGTTGTTGTGTCTTCTGGATCACCGACTAGACCCTTTCCAGGACTTGAGGGCCAAGATCCTTTTTGGTCTGCTGGTGTCTTTATATGGGACCTTTTTGGTGTAGGATCAAGTGTTGAAATTACCATCTCACCTGCGTTCCCCGAAACCTCTGACCCAAACATAGTACCTTTTACTACTGCTTATTATTTCCCTATTATAGAAGCTCCACGAGCTGACCACATCTTGAACATCCCTATAGAAATAGCCCATTACACAGACACTATGAGTATTCACACCGAGATTACAGCGGCTAGTCAAGCCCCCATCGACACACTGCTCTCGCCTAGTGTCACCCCGACACTTCCACCAGGATACCGTGCATTGAATGCTTCTATTCTCACTCCCACATAAACTCCATCCGGAACTCCTGGTGGTCCCTCTTCNTGACCACATCTTGACCATCCCTATAGAAATGGCCCATTACATAGACACTACAAGTATTCACACCGAGATTACGGCGGCTAGTGAAGCCCCCATCGACACACCGCTCTCGCCCAGTGTCACCCCAATGCTTCCACTAGGACACTATGCATTGAATTCTTCTATTCTCACTCCCACATAAACTCCATCCGAAACTCCTGGTGGTCCCTCTTCATCTAGGCATTCTCCTCCTAGCTTCATTCCGACACTTCCTCACCCCCCTTTCGGAGGACCTTTCTAGTCCTCTACCAACAACACTAATCCTAGTAGCACTATTCCATTGTTCACACCAAATTACCAGATTCCTGTTGGTGGACAATTTCACCAGAGAGGTTTGACTCAACCCCCCCTTGTAGGGAAAATTCCTATTGGAACACAAATCCCAATTGGAACACAACCCCCAATTGGAACACAACCCCCATCGACCCCACCCTACAGACAAAATATACCTCCATCCTTGGCCCAGTATTGGAACCATCTGATACAACATAATCCTCAATCGACTGGGGGGAAATAACTCCCAACTACATTTGTTATACCCCCTAGTATAGGCCAACCATATCCAAGTACATCCAATCCTATTTGGGCCTCGAATTCTCAAACTCACGTCCCTATTCAAGGATACAATCCCATGAGCTACTTTCCTCCATTACAACAACCGAATCTGCCTGGGTCTTCACATTATATGAAGACTGCTTATGGTCCCACTGGTTTGTCGATGGGACACCCTCCCCAAAGCTACTAGTACCCGCATGTGAATAGACAGTTACCCTTCCTGGCTACTTTGGATATCCCAGATATGTCGAGGATTTTAAATGATCCAATCTGTCACTCTCCCCAATGGGCCGCTATACTAGCCAAGCTACCATCTGACATCCCTAAATTCGATGGAAAAGTGGGAGAGGAACCGAATAATCATGTCATGACTTTTCATCTCTGGTGCTCATCCAACTCCTTGATGGATGACTCTATCCGATTACATCTTTTTCAAAGAACTCTCATGGGTTCTGCTGCGAAGTGGTATATATAATTACCACGAGGTTTCTTCGCCGACTTCAAAACCCTAGCTATGGCTTTCCTCACCCACTACCAGTTACCAATCTGTTATGAAACAGGGACCAAGATTTTGAGTTCTTTCAAACAAACCAAAGCCACTCATATATCCGATCACATTCATGAGTGGTGACGGAGATGACGTCTCATCAAACTTGAACTTCCCAATCAATTGCTGGCATAGTGGTTCACAAAATCATTTGTGAATGACATTGCTCATGACATCACCATGGGTGGAGCTGTCACAGAGGAACAAGACATAAGTCGTGCTCAATACCTTGACCTCATTTACTCACAAATAGGCACTCTTTACGACTTACTCCCTGATGCACCTCGTCCTTCGACTTCCACCACATCAACTACTCCAACTTCCTCTCATGCAGCTGATGGTGTGATTGGCACTTTCCATGCCCAACCACATTTTGCCTCAAGCCCGAACCCCAAACCTGCTTATAATTTTCAAAATGCTTCATCTCCTACCCCTCCCACTGGCAAGACTTCTGAGGTAAATGCAGTCCAATCTACCCCAACCGGTAAAAACAAATCTCGAAAGGGAAAGGGTAAGAATAAGGAGGACAAAAACAATTCTCAAGCAGAGAGAACTAAAAC
Organism: Picea glauca; assembly: GCA_000966675.3. NCBI lineage: Eukaryota > Viridiplantae > Streptophyta > Pinopsida > Pinales > Pinaceae > Picea > Picea glauca. The sequence continues at coordinate 1,032 of JZKD02S1134020.1, read as the reverse complement.
TCAACTTGTTGACGATAGGGATAAGCGCAAACCCCGATACCCTTGTCTTATCTGAGGTGATGATCACTACATAAAGGATTGTCCACGATGCGCCGAGGTCACTAAGTTCCTTCAAGGAGCCCCGAAACCACCTACTCCATTCGTTTTGTCCCAACCCTTCCCCTCTCAACAATANCAAACCAAAGCCACTCATATATCCGATCACATTCATGAGTGGTGACGGAGATGACGTCTCATCAAACTTGAACTTCCCAATCAATTGCTGGCATAGTGGTTCACAAAATCATTTGCTCATGACATTGCTCATGACATCACCATGGGTGGAGCTGTCACAGAGGAACAAGACATAAGTCGTGCTCAATACCCTGACCTCATTTACTCACAAATAGGCACTCTTTACGACTTACTCCCTGATGCACCTCGTCCTTCCACTTCCACCACATCAACTACTCCAACTTCCTCTCATGCAGCTGATGGTGTGATTGGCACTTTCCATGCCCAACCACATTTAGCCTCAAGCCCGAACCCCAAACCTGCTTATAATGTTCAAAATGCTCCGTCTCCTACCCCTCCCACTGGAAAGACTTCTGAGGTAAATGCAGTCCAATCTACCCCAACCGGTAAAAACAAATCTCGAAAGGGAAAGGGTAAGAATAAGGAGGACAAAAACAATTCTCAAGCAGAGAGAACCAAAACTCAACTTGTTGACGATAGGGATAAGCGCAAACCCCGATACCCTTGTCTTATCTGAGGTAATGATCACTACATAAAGGATTGTCCACGATGCGCCGAGGTCACTAAGTTCCTTCAAGGAGCCCCGAAACCACCTACTCCATTCGTTTTGTCCCAACCCTTCCCCTCTCAACAATAGGCCCAATTGGTCATTCACGACCAACCTTCCCCTTCTACTACATCCTATGTATTGATGTGCACTGGCGATTCAAATAAGAATGACATTGCACTCACCACTCGAGCCAAAGATTATTCTCCCTCTAAAGAGAAGGTTGATGATCTACCTCCTTCATTGGTACA
>JZKD02S1134009.1:0-12903 GCA_000966675.3 Picea glauca | reverse complement strand
AGTCAAAAGTTTTGGAATGAAAAGAAGGACCTATTGGTTCTATGTATGTTGAGTTTTGAGCCTGAGCACATTTGTGAATAAAAAATGTAAGTATCGTTTAATTGTGTTTTTGTCTCTTTTTGAGAATTCTAAGAGGATAAAACTATACTTTCAGATGTTGGTGGTTTTGATGTTGTAATAGGGAAGTGAGATCTAAAATTTATCTGGAATTTTTGTCTATGCCTAAAGTTAGATCATGGAAAACAAGGGAGATGGAAATTTCCCCTAGTGCATATTATTTTGCAGTGATTCAAGACCATGATGTCTAACCATTAATGCATCGTGAAGGCATTTTCGTTATTTATTATGCTGCACATGTTTGTAATGGGGGGGTTTTAAGACCATGGGAATTCACCACTAGTGCACCTTGATGTTAATTTTTCCTTGAAATTGATGTAAAAGTTTGTGATTAGCCACTCGTAAGTGATGATGAGAGTAAAGGCATTAGTCCTATGCCTAAGCCTTACTGTAAACATTGTAATGGATCTTGTAGCCACTATTGATTGAGAGACATTATTTTTGTCTAAGGCCTATTTTGGAAACATTGTAAACTTGTCCATGAGTGTTTTATAACCTATTGGCAAGCATGGTACTCATTTGAAGTGTTCAAAATGGTGGTCATGTATTATCAACTACATATTTTCATTGATGCAAGTGTTGGCATCGACATCCTCATTCTGAAGTATAAAGGTGAAGGAGAAGAAGGGTGTATCTTTTTAGAGACATTTTTTTATGAAGATCAAGGAATCAACGAAAGATTTGCATTGATGCAAGTGTTGGCATCGAACTCCTCATTCCAAAGTACAAAGGTGAAGGAGAAGAAGGGTGCATATTTTTAGAGACATTTTTTATGCAGATCGAGCAGTGGGGAAATCCATCGTGGAGAGTAAGACTCTTCCTAGAAGTTGGTAAAGGTCGTTGTAGACATTCAAGTTACAATTTATCTCTATACTTTTGGAGGACCAAAAGTGATTTTTGTGGGGAGGTACGATCCAGAAGGATCTCTAGACAGGTAATTATTACTTTTCACACCATGCAAAAGATCATTAAATTTTTTATTAATGATACGTGAGAAATAATGATAAATGTTTCATTTAAATTGTAAAAATGATTAATACATTAAATGAGTGTGAGAATCTCATGTATTACTCATTCAAATTATAAAAATGATTAATACTTGAAGTGAGTGGAAATTACTCAGGTATTTTTCATTTAATTTGTAAAAAGGGAAATTAGTTTTGTGCGATAATCCACCTCACAAATTAGTTTCCTAGTTTCAAGGGGAGGTTAACGGTCTCATGAGTTGGTTTTGGATTTTTCCTCATTATATCCCAAACATTTTCCTAGTCTTAAGGGGAAGTTAAGAATCTCATAGGTTGGTTGATATGCTTTCTCATTTTTGTCCTTTGAGTTGTTATTAGATCCTAAAATTGTGGATCTTGTCTCCTTGAATTATGGAGATAAGGAAACTATTTAAAATCCTTGTTGGGAAAGATTTGGGGGAGCCCCTTTGAGGAGAAGAAACAAGAAATCATGTTTTTATTTTGTTATCCCCTTCATAGGGAGATTTAAGCCCCTTCATTGGGAGAGTTGAGTCACTTCATTAGGAGAATTGTGCCCCACATTGGGAGATCCTTTCAGCCCCACATTGGGAGAAGATTGTAGCCCTTTATGTAAAGGAGAATCAACCCCTATTTGGGAGAAGGAATACAAAACAAATTGTTGTTGTAGCGGGACCACAGATGTATCTGAGACATCTGGTGAACTCCGTTAACACATGGGTGTTAAATTATATGTGTGATTTTTGTTTTCATTCTCACTTGATTAAGTAGATATTTAATTACACATATTCACATAATTATGACCATTTGCTCATGTTCACATGTAGTTAATCATCAGTAAAAGATCCTCATTGAAGAATTTTTGTAGAGAAAGATCTCATAGAAATTCTTCGATCATATAGAAACCAATTATGAAAACCCATGACTTCTATTCACGTTTCATCATTGAATCAATCAGGAACAAATGGAAAGTGGTAGTATGAATATGGAAAAACTAGAAGTCAAACAATTGTTTTACCAAAAATACATTTCCTTTGATTTTTCTTCAAGAAATGGAGGAGAAAGGGAGAACAATACATTTTCATGTACATAGCATGCATACAAAAGATAAACTTAACTAGTATAAAGACAAATGCATTGAAAGAGATGCAAAACTAGTTGTGAACTCATACCTTATTTAAACATGATTTTATACTAGTGCCAATAGCCCAAAATAGTTATAGAAACCACCAAGAATGAGGGTTTCTCAGCAACTATAATGTTAATCTCTCTCAATGGAAACAAAAAAATGAAATAAAAATCTAAAACCCACAAGTTAGCAAGGTGACAGACTCGGGAGTATGGAGTAAATTACCACATCCCATCAAATTCAATGTATGGCTATCTCCACTACTCACCACAAATAAAAATCATGAAACACATATGCCACATCAACTAAATTCCACCTCTCCCAAATTCCATAAACCAATCACACGTTCAAAACCCAAGACAGGTGAATATTGCATGAGTACAATAAATATAAACTCTTTTGAATTTGCAACAAAACATAGCTTGGAATTTGTAATATTCTTTGGTAAATTCTATGTTATCAAGTGAATATGAAAGGCAATCAAAATAGACTTATATCAATAGGCCAAGGATTTCCAAAGTAGTAGAAATTTAATGATCCCATTTGTGAAACAAATATGTATAAGTACTGAGAGAAATGATTGAAAATTAGACACCTTTAAATTTTCTTAATAAGGGGACCCCACCTATTAGCTATGTAGTGATCATAATCATAGGCTTCACAATAATTTATGAGATTTTGATATTGGTGATGAAAATTTGAGTCAACACCGAGCACTATCGAAACTTTGTCACATTCAATTGAGTATCAAAACCACCAAGGTTTGGTGTGGATTCGATTCAACACCGGCACTGAAATATTTGGACTATCATTTGACACGACTACAAATATTTGAAGAATTAGAAAGATAAATGGGTCATCAAATGGAAATCCCACCAGAGGTGTTACAAATGGAATCGACCCTTAGAATGAAACTCATGGATGTTGAGCAAGGGGATGACAAAGAAGCAAAACTTTATATTATATAATTTGTGGAAGATCTTGGAATTCGACAAGAGTCCTTTGCAAAAAAGACTCCATCAAAGAGAAAACAATGTGAAAGAGGAGAAAAAGGAAAACAACCAGTCATGAAAGATATAGTACTAGTGGACATTGACATCAAATTGAATGAAGTATTATATTCAGATGAACCACTGAAATTTGAAGACCCCGTATTGAAAGTAAGGATTGTTAGTATTTCCAACAAACTAGTTCAAAAGGTGAAAAACAAGGACATATATTATTGTTAGGAGGAAAATTCAACTAAAATATAATTTAGTCAAGTGTGGGGCCAACATTTAGAGAGGTCATGTCCCAAATCAATTAAAAATGTGTCGAAGTAGTGAAAGAAAAGGTTGCAATCTAAAATCATGTCGAAAAAAGAAGGAAAAAGAAAAAAATATTAGAAGATGAACATGAAATGTATTGGTCGCACTAACACATGAGGAGGTAGTCGAAAAAATCCATCCCAACCTGCTCCAACCATTAAGGCTATTCCAAAAAGGAAAAGAACAAGGAAAAACATAGTTGTTGGGACCATTTGTTGGTGCGTAGTACGCAGGCCCAAGGTTTAACATCTATGTACCAACAAAACCCTCAGATACCAACCCTTTCAACATCACCCACAAGCAAGTGAAGTCTCACCTAAGGTATCTATGGGAACTTCTATTCTCTAACTTTTCTAATGATTGTTGAGTTGTTCTCTTCCATACCCTGTCTATCCCTAGCATTATTTTGCACTTTTCTTTCTATTCTTCTATAGTGTTAAATTGAGATTGCATTGTATGTTTTGTATGTTTATTACCATGTTTCAGTTTGATTAAAGTAGAATTAGAGGGTTTTGAACTCACCATCAAATCACAAGTCCTTTTCTCTTTTTAAATTTGAATTCTTACTTATGGAAAAGGGCGCTTCAAGAATACCACTATTCTTGTAGCACCAGGAATAATCATCATTTTTCATGTGCCACTTCACAAAATCATGTTATAAGACACCCGAGATCTTATCCTAAATGCAAACATGATTGATGATTAAATATCTAATCGTTGATATGATTGTTGACAGATTACGCTCAAAGTATTTCATTATAATTTTGCAGGTTGCCAACTGTTAGAAAGTAATGGATGTGCTCGTTTAACCATAGACAATATAGCAATATTGTCACCCAATCATAGGCCGAATCCACCCCCAAGCACCTTAACCTTGACGAAGAATGATTCCATAAGAAAACAAATAGCCAACCAAGGCTAATGCATAAATATAACCAAGACTGATAAAAAATTCCAACCATAACCAACAAAAACTCTGAGCCTAAACCATGAAACCAAATTGCGACAGCTGCTGGCTGTAGCTTCTCCCCAAGCTTGCGCACTAGCGCACTTCCTGCAGTGTGCACTTCTTCCTAGCTGCAATTCTAAGCAGTGTGTATGAAATGAGGTCTGGCTACTTGTATTTATACTTTTTCATGAGTTGTCTAGGCTGACTTCTCATTCTGGAGACTAAATACTTAATATTAATTATTTCCTTGACCCGACTTGTCTTCTAGGGTTATGTTCAATGCTTTAGGGATACTTCTTGCTTCCCATAATATTCTATTCTTGTCAAGGTTACACGTGGAGGTAAATACCTCTAGAAGCTACCATAAAATCAACACTCCTTCCTAGCTAGGGAGGTATTGAAGGAAATGGTCTTAAGAATAAACATACCATTCAACCGGTAGCATCATCAAATTCGTAAAGACTATCTCATGATTAGATCACGAGCACCATCATCACTATCAATGTCATATGACATCATCAACTACAACATCTCTCAAAACCATACTCCATCTGAGTAATCAGACATGATGTTGAATAAGTCACTCACTCCAAAGAGTGATACAAGAACCATTCTTATAATCCGGGCATATGTCCTAGAAGAATAAATGTCCTAGACCATTTTCCATCTGGAGAATGCCTGTCCATCAGTACATTGACCATCCATCTAGTTGATAATCATTTTCAACACTACTAATAGTCTTCAAGGAAAATCAGAACAATGTCATTCAATAGAACACAACTGTGTCTATCCATAGTAGTACACAACTACAATCCAATGGTTCACTACCAAACCAAGTAGCACACAACTACTTAATCAATGACACATAGTCACAACTAGTGGAACACATCCACCACAGTACCATACATCTACTATATAGAGACACACAGTCTCCATAGAAATCATATCATCTGATATCAACCTACACAGAAAAAAAATGGCATGGTATTTGAATCATCTGGGCCATTCCTCCACTCATATCTGTGAGATCTGGAAGAGCATCTACCCTCATAAGGTAAAACATTAGTCATGAGCTATTGGACTATTCTTCTCAAGCATAGAAGAATAATTGTCCTGATTTTTGAGCTTGGACCATTCACCTATCTGGGTCATTCCTCCGGCACTAAACAAAGTGAAACCTGGAGAGAATGAGTCTACCCTAGGGAATGACTGTCCCTGATTACTGAACCTGGACCATTCACCTATCTGGGTCATTCTTCCAGCACTAAACAAAGTGAAACCTAGAGAGAATGAATTTTCCCTAGGGAATGATTGTCCGAACCATTTCCTAAGGAAATGACTATCCTACACCAACCTCAAAAATGGAACATTCTTCGAAACTGCTCACAATTGTGAGCTTCGAAAGAATGACTATCTATTGAGGTGGATCAGTATTCTTGACCACTACTGAGAGTGATTGCCAAGAAGAGAGACTGTCCTAGACCATTCCCACACGCTAGCCACAAGGGGAATCATTTTCTATGGTACATCAACAATCCATCGAACCCTTTTCATTACAAAAATGATCGCTCAATCTGGACCATTTTCTGAACTGGAAAATTCCTATCCATCATAAATCTCAAGCCACTTTCCAAACTGGAAAGGAACTACTCATCCTGGACCATTTTTTTAACTTAAAAAATGATTGTCCATAAATCAATAGAACATTAGTTCTCCCTCCCAACCTGGGAGTCATATCTTCCCTTTTAATAAGGAATTCATCTCCATGAGCTTCATCTTGTTTCTTGAGTACGCAAACTCTCTCATATTTGACAGAGTCTTTACCAAAATGTTTGCTATCTGCTCATCTGTGAAGATAGATATTGGAGAATCACTTCTCTTTTGTGGACTTCATCATGGAGAATGTAATGCTCGATCTCAATGTACTTCAATATTTTTGGAACACTAGTTTTCTCTTAAGGCTTCATATAGCTCTGATCATTATAGTATATCATAGTTGGATTCATCTCTTTTTTTTCCTACTAGCTCATAACATTGTGGCAAGGCTCAAACTGGAACATATCCAAGTGGTACTTCTTTTTTTTATCATGAGAGTTTTTCATGGATTAGCAAACCATCATCCTGGACTTTTGAGTAACCATTTCGATACAGTATCTTTGTTATAGAAAGTTTTCACCATGCTTTTGTTGTGCATTGGAGGCTCTACACCAAGTTTTTTGAATTCATACAAGATCTTCTTTCATCTGCATACAAGAGTCTCTTTCTGGTATACCTCAAAAACCTTGAGGTTGCACTACATATGCTTCTTGTTCAATAACTCTGTTGAGGAGAACATTCCTTACATTCATCTGATGTAAACTCCAACCCATGGATATTGTATAAGATATAATGACTCATGTAGAGGTATGTTTGCTTTACTGGAATAAGCAATCATCATAGTCTTCTCCCTCCATCTGGGAGAACCTCTAGTTCTGAATCTCGAAATTCTTCTATTCATAAGTATTTCATACATTGTTCTTCATCACAACTTCTATTTCTTCTGCTTGATTACTTCTAGTGGGTTAAAACCAAGATGGTAGTCTTGTGATTCTTGATATAATGACTGGTTGTTTTGGATTTTCTTTCTCTCTTGGAATCCTCATGTTCTTCCTCATGTTTATGTTTAGCTCTTGGGTCCATGGAGTTTTCTATAGATTCCATGCCTTGAAGATTCCAACTTCTTCCTTTCATCATAGGATCATGGATGTGGATGGAATACCAGGGATACTTTAAGTCTTCTTTTCGAAGAAGACTTATTCAAAAGTCAAACTGAACACATGTTTCTTTTCATGGTTGCTACCATTGATGGGAACATGGATAGATACTTCATAATCATTAATTGATCATATTATTTAGGATTAGATCCCTCATACTTTCTTCATGCATGAATGCATTCTCTTCTTTTGGAATTATATATAATTGGATCCCTCCATCTAAGAGAGTCCACACTTCCTTCTGCATCCTTATTTCCTTTTGCAAAGTGTCACAAGTCTTTTTCCAATTTCCTCTTGATTGTTGGTTTTTTTTTTTTTTTTTTTACTTATTCTAGGTTTCTTCAAGTTTGATTCTGATTTCGGTAGTTGTAATAGCTTCCATAGGATTTGTTACCAATGATTTTTAATGTACTTCATCTTTCCATGTGCATTGCTTGTCTTAGAGTCATCGTGATATCAATCCTTATCTTGTTATTCTTCCATAGGTATTGTTTCTTTTTGAACATCTTATATTCTAAGAAATAGGTATGCAAGATATGTATAGAAACTATGTAAACATACTATGTACGAGAACTATGAAGAATATTGTTACCATGTCTTAAAAGAAGAACTTTTTTTTATCTTGCTTGGTCTTCTTTGAGGGTTTCCTTTCTTTGGCAATGGATGCTTCATGTGTTTCCTTTTTTTTCTTTAGCTTGGGACAATGATTCTTGTAGTGACCATATTTTGGACAGTTAAAGCATTGTATTTTTGACATATCTTTCTCTTGATTTGGCTTCTTCCTTGAGCCAAACTTCCTTTTACTTCTGAAATTCTTGAACCTTGTTATGAAGGATTAATCATCGTATTTCTTTTGGGATTTCTCTTTTGCACTAATCCTTTATTCTTCTTGTCCACAACAAGTCCAAGTTCTTCAAATGTAGGATAATCCTTCCTTGTGTTCATTCTTGCGGAAAATGCATCCCATATCTTGGGAAGACCATTGAGTACTATATTTACCAGTTCCTTCTTTGAAATGATCTATTCAATGGCTTGTAGTTTATCTCTTAACTGATATATCCTCACAAAGTATGATGTTATGATGTCATCATCATTCATTTTCATGTCACAGAGCTCATTCTTCAAACTCATTACATGTCCAATGTTTCTGACTGATAAGAGGTTTGTTAGGGAGTCATACATCTTCTTAGATGAGTCAAGATGGGAGATGTAGGGTATCAAGAGGTATTTTATAGAGTCCACTATGATACTCATGGAATTGATGTCACTGTCTTTGAACTTCTCCAAGACTACATCATTCTGAGGTTCCTTTTCTTTCCCTTCTTCGAACTGTGGTTCCACAATATTTCCTTTCACGATATCAAACACTTTATTCTTGGAAAGGATGAGGTCAATCCTTGTATTCCATGCTCTGAAGATAGAAGCCCCTTCTAACTTGTTTTCTGATTTCATAGAGTAAGTCATAATTGTTTTGACTTGGTCAACCCTTGATTTTGACCAAAAACTCAAACTCAACATCTTATCTTGCTGAGAGTACCAGGAGATGCACTAGGATAGGGAGAATTGGGCTATCCAGAAATTAGGTCAATCTCTTCACTTAAGGTGCCTCGATAAGAGGGTTAGGGTTTCATTGCTGCAACAAAAAAGTGGTTGCATTTGCAACTGTAACTGAGCAAATCCTCCTAATCTATCTTCCAGTGGTTAGAATTTCCAAAGATAGTGTGGGTTGATAACTTGTTAGAAAGAAATGGATGTGCTTGTCTAAACATAGACAATATAGCAATATTGTTACCCAACCATAGGCCGAAGCCACCCCCGAGCACCTTAACCTTGACAGAGAATGATTCCAGAAGCAAACCAATAGCCAACCAATGCTAATGTATAAAGATAACCAAGACTGATCAGAAAGTCCAACCATAACCAACAGAAAGTGTTGGATCATGTTTTCATTGATGCCAATGGTTTGATTGATTGATGTCAAGCGATTAAATGATTGATTGATGTCAATGGATTGATTCATAGGCTTGATTGATTGATGATTGATGAATAATTTATATGTATTATCCTTGATGAGAATTATAGATGTCAAGTGGAAACCAGTCGATGACGATGGATCAATAAGCTATCATTGATATGATGCATAGATGAAGATTGATGAATGAGTTGTCATTGATACATGATGAAGATGGATTCTTTGATATATGATGCATAGTTTGACTCTTTATTTTCTTGTCATGGTACAAATGGATGAAATCCAAAGTGGTCCCCTTATGGTGAAATCCCTCATGGGAAGACACTTTGTGGTTGATTTATGGTTGAGGGAACCCATGCTTGTATGTGGAATAAATAGAAGAAGATCGATTATTTTGTTGGTGAAACTATCCTAGATGGATAGTGCTTGTCATTCCATTTCTAGTGGTATGTGGAATGCCACATAACTCCTCACAGTTTGAGAGTTATGGCCCTATGAAGTTGAAGGACCCCCATATGATGGCTTGAAACCCCATAAGGTCAAAGAAGTCAAAATGCCTTAAAAGAAGAAATCATTATTTAAATGATAAATTAAAGTGAAAAACTCAAGGTGGATTATTTAAATAATAAAGAGAAGTGACAAAATCAAGAAGGAATATTTAAATGATAAAGATTGGAAAAATTTCTATTTATGGAAAGTGGTTAACCTTAAAATAAGGAAAATAGGTCAAGTGACCTAGAAATGGGTTAAGTGACCTAGAGGATGAAAGTATAAATAAGATAGCAATGGTCTCNGAAGCCCCTTCTAACTTGTTTTCTGATTTCATAGAGTAAGTCATAATTGTTTTGACTTGGTCAACCCTTGATTTTGACCAAAAACTCAAACTCAACATCTTATCTTGCTGAGAGTTACAAGAGATGCACTAGGATAGGGAGAATTGGGCTATCCAGAAATTAGGTCAATCTCTTCACTTAAGGTGCCTCGACAAGAGGGTTAGGGTTTCATTGCTGCAACAAAAAAGTGGTTGCGTTTGCAACTGTAACTGAGCAAATCCTCCCAATCTATCTTCCAGTGGTTAGAATTTCCAAAGATAGTGTGGGTTGATAACTTGTTAGAAAGTAATGGATGTGCTTGTCTAAACATAGACAATATAGAAATATTGTTACCCAACCATAGGCCGAAGCCACCCCCGAGCACCTTAACCTTGATAGAGAATGATTCCAGAAGAAAACCAATAGCCAACCAATGCTAATGTATAAAGATAACCAAGACTGATCAGAAAGTCCAACCATAACCAACAGAAAGTGTTGGATCATGTTTTCATTGATGCCAATGGTTTGATTGATTGATGTCAAGCGATTAAATGATTGATTGATGTCAATGGATTGATTGATAGGCTTGATTGATTGATGATTGATGAATAATGTATATGTATTATCCTTGATGAGAATTATATATGTCAAGTGGAAACCAGTCGATGATGATGGATCAATAAGATATCATTTATATGATGCATAGATGAAGATGGATGAATGAGTTGTCATTGATACATGATGAAGATGGATTCTTTGATATATGATGCATAGTTTGACTCTTTATTTTCTTGTCATGGTACAAATGGATGAAATCCAAAGTGGTCCCTTTATGGTGAAATCCCTCATGGGAAGACACTTTGTGGTTGATTTATGGTTGAGGGAACCCATTCTTGTATGTGGAATAAATAGAAGAAGATCGATGATTTTGTTGGTGAAACTATCCTAGATGAATAGTGCTTGTCATTCCATTTCTAGTGGTATGTGGAATGCTACATAACTCCTCACAGTTTGAGAGTTATGGCCCTACGAAGTTGAAGGACCCCCATATGATGGCTTGAAACCCCATAAGGTCAAAGAAGTCAAAATGCCTTAAAAGAAGAAATCATTATTTAAATGATAAATTAAAGTGAAAAAGTCAAGGTGGATTATTTAAATAATAAAGAGAAGTGACAAAATCAAGAAGGAATATTTAAATGATAAAGATTGGAGAAATTTCTATTTATGGAAAGTGGTTAACCTTAAAATAAGGAAAATAGGTCAAGTGACCTAGAAATGGGTTAAGTGACCTAGAGGATGAAAGTATAAATAAGATAGCAATGGTCTCTTGTAAATCATCCTTTTTGGTGGATCAATGGAGAGCTTCTTGTGACATTATATTTTGGAGTATTGATGGAGAGCTTCTTGTGAGAGAATCTTTGGTGTGGATCTCTTGAGCATGATTGGAGACCTATTCTGAGAAAGAGATTGTGAGGAGGATCTCATGGACGCATCAAAGTTTTGACAATATCAGATATCTTGACGGAAAAAGTCTTGGAGCTTTAGAAACCCTAGTTTCTGAGGTGTACACTGGTTGTAATGGGCCAGGGCATGTACATACACGAGCTGTATGAGGACAGAGCATGTACAGTGGATAAAATCATGGAGATTTGTGTTTGAGATGATGACTGACTATTGAAGACTGAAGAAGGTTCCAGATCTACATTCTATGGGCTTAGATATGTTACTGAGACATTGGTATGGTTACATTATTGTCTTGATGGATAGTATTGCTTGTTGTGTTCTGAATGCTTAGGGGATTCTTGGTATGGTTGTTGTGATGTGGTTTATGCTGGTTGATGGAGTGAGCAGTACTCTTGTGATTCAGTTGTGATATGACTGCTATGGTATACTAGTTTCTTATACATGATTGAGTTATCATTCACATTGATTAGTTGTGGAGAATGAGTAAGCTATTGTAGAGCTTGGATGTGTTATGACTGGTTGGTGGTCAGTATGGATAGTGGAAAAAAGAATAAATTTTTCTTGTAGGTTGTAGAGGATCTGAGTATGTGGTGAAAAGGATAAACCCTAATAGTTCAGAAGGCATATGCAGGTTGCTGTATATATTGTCCGCGTACATACGTGGGTTGTAGTGAGTAGGGGCACATACACACATTGGTTGCACTACTGATAGGTTGCGTACCTGTTGCAGATTGATATCTATTGAGGATTATTGCCTCATCTCAGTTGGTGTTGAGGGTGTAATCTGAGTCTTGTATTATAGAGCTGGCGCTCTTGTAGAGTTGTACTTTATTTAGTCATTGCTAAAAAACCCCAAGGATTGTAGTCCGTAATAAAAATAAAATTGTACATACATCTTGTGTTCTTTGTGTTCCTTGTGGTGATGACCTATTGATGATCTATGTTGCTAATATATGCTGCTGATATATGTTCACATCTAACTGGTTATAAATGAAAGAAATAAGTAATGAGTAAAATTTGAATGCAAACTAATGAGTTTTGTGTAAGAGGGGAGTTTTGGTTAAAAGAGCCCCACACTCATTCACCACCCCCCCTCTAAGTGTGATAGGTGTGTCCAACAATTGGTATCAGAGCACGAATTCACTACAAGCCTTAACAAGCTTGAAGGAGATCCATAGACACACAAATGGATGATGAAGTTCCAATCCTTGATGAGGAAACTATTTTACTTAGAGAATAGAGATGAGATTACATTTGAATACAATGGGAGTAGCAATTTGGAAGGCAGCCATTGGTGGATCAGTTCCTTTGAAGAACAAGTCAAATTTTGTAGCTCAAAGGGAAGGAAAGAATAATGATGCATTGGCTCTCAAGACCATTCTTAGTGGACTCTCAAGACCTATCAAAGAGAGCATAG
>JZKD02S1133954.1:0-12903 GCA_000966675.3 Picea glauca | reverse complement strand
TCATGGACATAATTGCCCATTATTGCCTCATTGATGGTGGTTCGGGCCCAAGTGTGATGTCGAATATTATTATGGAAGATCTAGGCTTGCCTTGTACAGATGAAAACGCCAGAAGCATGCTTTCTTATAATAGTCTAAAACAAAGGACCATAGGTGAGATTAAAGATGTGACCTTAGTTGTGTGCACTCATATTGAGATAAGGACGACCCTCAATATTCAGGTAATCAATATGCCAGTAATAAATTACTCAATTATCTTAGGAAGAGATTGGAAAACCTCAACTATTGGGTACCTCTCACTCGATAGAACAAATTTATCTCTTCCTCGGAACGATAAAAATATTATATCCCTTAGAGAAGGAAGGATATATCCCTACATAGAGAGTGTCCCATAGCCTAACGTAAACTATATCGAAGAGGAACTAGGATTGTATTCCATCTTTGCTAAGGAAGATAACATTTCCATGGAACAAATAGATTTAGATGATGGCATGTGGCACATGCACTTTGATGGTTCATGCTTAAACAAAGGTAACAGAGATGGCATTATCTTGATTTCTCCTATAGGAAAAATCCATAACTTTTCTTATCGGTTGGAGTTTTATTACACTAACAATGTCATTGAATTCAAAGCCTTGTTATTAGGCATTGAAAATGCTTATAATCTTGGTTGTGGTCACCTTTAATTTTTTGGGATTCCGATCTTGTTGTGAATCTTTTGTGTAAAATTTACTCTCCTAGCAACAAGTTGATGAAATGATACACCCAAACCATTTGGGCACTTATCTCTAACCTTTTATCTTTTAACATCACCCATGTTAAAATGGAGTTAAGCTCAATGGCTGATTAGTTAGCATTTTTTGCAGCCTCCCCTAATCAAAAACTTCTGCCACATAGAACTGATTGTACCTTTCAATCCCTATATTGTCCACATATTCCCAACAATATAGAATCTTGGCAGGTCTTCCCTAATGATGAGAGAATTTGTGATTTTATTCAAAATGAGAATTTTAAACCTAAGGAAATTATATCCATAGAATATAACAAGATTCCTAAAGTCTTGAATCCTTTGAAGAGTTCATTTTCATCGAGTGATGTAGGAAACCAGGAGAAACAAAAGTAAGAAGAGTCAAAACATAAGGTGGGTGAAACCATCTCCTTGAACATTGGGACACCCGAGACTCCAAAGAATGTCAAAATAGGTGCCAAATGTTTATATGAAGAGAAGGAGAAGTTTTCCAAGTTGCTTGGTTAATTTCAAGATGTTTTTTCTTGGTCTTATGAGGATCTTTGTTGTTTTGATCCTGGCCTTATACAACATGCCATCCCCATCAAGGAAGGCTTAAAACCCGTTAGGAAAAAACAAATACCTATCAACCCTGCACTAGAAGAAACTATTTGAAAGTGGTTGGAAAAAACATTTAAGGCTAGAATGATCTTTCCAGTCAAATATTCTGAATGAATCTCAAATCTAGTCCCCATTCGGAAAACCAATAGTCAGATCAGATTGTGCATCAATTTTCACACACTAAATTGAGCTAGCATAAAAGACCACTTCCCTCTCCCTAACATGGAAATGATTTTGTAGAAATTTACAGGGTCACAAATGATGTCCTTACTTGATGGTTTTTAGGTTACAATCAAATCAAGGTAAAAAGGGAAGATAAATATAAAACCACCTTTATTACTCATTGGGGTACCTTTGCTTATGAACATATGTATTTTGGTTTATCTAATGTAGGTGCCACCTTTCAAAGAGCTGTGAAATTAGCTTTTGATGATTTGATCGGTAAGATGATTCAGATCTACCTTGATGACTTAACATTATACTCTAAAATTTGATTAGAGCATTTTGGTCATTTGAGAAAAGTTCTCATTCGATGTAGGAAATTTGGCATTTCTCTAAACCCTTCCAAGTCTATTTTTGGTGTTATCGAGGGAAAACTCTTGGGACACATCATCTTCAATTCAGGCATAAGCATTGATCCTGAAAGGATTGTTTCTATCCTTAACCTTCTTGCTCCCACTTTCAAGAAAGAAGTTCAATATTTTATGGGGGTTATTAACTTTGTCCATAGATTTGTCTCAGATTTTGTTGTGATGGTCAAACCAATTCATAATATTTTTAAGAAAGATCATCTTTTTTCTTGGACAGACGATGTCAAAAATGATTTTGAAGGGATTAAGAAAGCAATCAGTTCTGCAAAAATTTTGGCGAAGCTAGACTTTGAGAAGGAATTCACGATATGTATTAATGCTACTGAGGAGGCAATTTTTGTTGTCCTCATGCAAAATGATGACCAAGGAAATGAAAAATCGGTGGCTTACATGAGTCAAATTTTGTCTGATGACGAATTTAAATATTCTTTTATTGAGAAACATGCTTTCTCTCTTGATAAGTCCATGAGAGAAAAACATTAACAACAGGTAAGCATACATTGGTAGAGGTCCCTTTACCTGTTGTTAAAGTTTTTCTCTCACAGACTTATCTTTCAAGAAAACTTTCACATTGGCTTGCCAAGATCCAGGAGAATGATTTGAATATCATGACTTCTACCATTATCAAGGGACATGACCTGGCCCTTCACTTGGCTCATCATGCTAAGAATGGTGATTAAATTGGTGAAGAAGATAGTTCCCTTTCATCCCTTTTTAACATTGACGATCATATCCTCCTTGTTTATGAACATCCTTGGTACAAGAATTTGGTTTATTATTTACAGAACCAAAGATGTCCAAACAACTTAGAAACTCATCAAAGGATAAGACTCTGTCTTGAATCTACAATATATTCCATTATATGAGGCTTTTTATTTCGAAGATATGATGATGGTGTGTTTCTTTGATGTGTAAACAATGAAGACGCACAAAAATTATTGCAAGAAGCTCATGGCTCTTCAAGCTCTGTCATTCATGTAGGAGGTCATTTTTCTACAAAAACCATTTCTTTCATGATTATTAGAAAAGGATATTGTTGTCCTTCGAACATTCATGAATGTTATGTTTTTTTGAGGTCTTGTGACAAGTGCCAAAAATTTGTTGGGAAAGAACACCTTTCAACCCTGCCATTACAACCTGTCCTGCCAGATTTTCCATTTTCAAAGTGGGGATTGGATTTTATTTGTCTTATTAATCCTCCTTCTTTAGCTAGGAAAGTTTTTATTCTGACAACCATAGACTATTTTAAAAAATGGGTTGAAGTTGTCCCACTTAAGAATTCCATAAATGATCAGGTAATTTCTTTCCTTGAAAATAATGTTTTTTCCAGATTTGGTCTTCCATTGGAAATTATTACAGACAATGGTCCCATTTTCATTTATACTAAGCTAACTCATTTTTTATCCAAGTTGGGGGTTAAACATTTCACCTCCTCAGCTTATTATCCCCAAGGAAATGGGTAATCCAAATCTACCAACAAACATCTGGTAAGAATCGTCAAAAGGCTCATCAAAGATAAGCCTCGTCGGTGGCACACTCTCCTCACTTATGCCCTCTGGGAAGATCAAACTACTGCCAAAGTAAGCACTAGTTGTACACCTTTTCATCTGGTTTATGGTCAAGAATCCCTCTTTCCAACTAAGCTAGAGCTTTCTTCCTTAAGGTTGATGCTACAAATTGAAGAATTAAGTTCTTCAAATATTTCACAAAGGGTAAATGCACTACTAGCGTTGGAATAACAAAGGATGTTTTCTTTGTATAATATTAAAAGGAGACAACAAACCATTATGAAATATTTCAACAAGAGTGTCAAAACTGTCAAGTCTAAGGTCAATGAAAAAGTTCTGCTATGGGATTCATCTCACGTTGATAGGGGAAGACATTCAAAATTTCAGAAATTATGGTTGGGTCCTTTCAAAATCACTTTTGTATTAGGTACAAATTCTTACATTCTAAAAGATTTGTAGGAGCAATTATTTTTCTACAACACTAATGGTTCTCACTTAAAGCATTACGTGGAACCAACCCGAAAATCTCTAACTCTCTCTAGATTTCCTGTATTTTAGTAGTCTAGCTATGTTTTCAGGTTTTCGTTCTTTTTTCTGCTTATAGTATTTGTTTTATGCTTTAATCATTTCATACTACTTTTACTTTTCTATCACTTTATTTCTATTATTTTAATCTTTTTGCAATTTTATTCTGTTGGACTTTGTATTTGGTCATCTTTTAGATTCAATAGAGAATAAGATGTTGGATCATATTTTCCACAATGACACTCCTGCAAAGCATTGTTAGTCAATAACAATCAAGATTACACAGTTGTTATGATGTCTTCTATGAAGGGCCCTTGAAATTGTTATATATTTCCACTGTTGTCTTATAAAGAATTGGTTATCTCCCGCTTCTTCTCGCCGTTTATTCATCCATTGAGATTTTAAGAGAAAATCTGGAAATTCTCCTCCTTAAAAGTTAAAGAGAATATTTCGATCGATGGATTATGCATATAGTGGTACAACCCCTCATACTTAACATTTTTCATGAGTTATTCCCAAATTCTTGGTCATCTTTCCATTAAATCAGCTCACTCCCCCCTGTTTCATAATCTTCCTGGTTATATTTTCTAGAGATGTTGCTCTTGGTCTGTGTAACCATGAGTTCTGAGTTCTAAATTTGTTGAAAACAAATTTTCCTGTGGATTCGCCAGTTTGTTGATGATTAAATTTGCAACGAATATTGGCCCGCAAAGTGTTGCTAAAGCCTATTATTATAAAATCTAAATAATACTAGTAGGTGGGATCCCCTCATACATTGGAGATCAAGTCTAGTGTTTATTCAATGTTATGTTACTGTTCGAAACTACTTTCATGGTTGAGGATATATTTCTTTATTGGATAATGGATCAAGCATATTATACACGGCTCCCTTGTTGTTCCAAGATAAAGTTTATACAAAAGTTTTTAATGGTTATCATTGTTGACTATTCTTGGATCAATTACTTGTGACACCTGCAACAGACACATGTTAGTAACAACAAATGAAAAGAAATTAAAAGAAGAAATTGTCCTATGCTAATATTATATATTATATGCATTGAAAATATTATGGCAAATCCTATCCAACATAGGATAGCCATGTGAGTTATCGAGGTTGTATATAGCATAGTTGGCATGCATTTATGTATAGTGGAGATGGTAATATGTGATACAGGTGGCACTCTTGGAAATTAAAGGTTGTTGGTTCAAAGTGGATAATTTGTTTGATTAGTAGCTGGTGTGTACTAAGAATTAAATGAACTTGAAGTAGGTAAGTGATGTGCATTTATTGCACATCACCTTTACTCCTGTCGTTGGATGCCACCCTATTCAGGTTATTGTTCAAACATTGTTGTTGTGGTTATGTTCTGATTTCTCAGCAGGGAGGAACCGCTCATCCAATTCGCGTCTAAGACGTTCGATTACAAGTATGTTCTTTTTTTGGCCCTTCATGAGTCTTCTTTGGTTATGAAATGGATGTTGGCTTAGGTGTATTGGTTTGTGCATTCCTTAAGTTTTGAAACTCTGTGAAATGGTGATTGTGAATGAAATGTTGATGATTCTCTTTGAAATGATGTTGAAGTCATAACATTACTGGTTATCCTGGGCATTAGCAGTCATAAGAGTTCTATGTTATAACTGTTGGTTTAATTAGAGTATTGTTGTTGGTCTTGATGGGTTATCTTCACTCTTTTGTATTGATGAATCCAGTTTGTGGGATTTTATGGGGTTTAATGATTGAAGCGTTTGGGTCACCACACATTGTACATTTGGGCATTGAGTTTTTTTTCACCACCAAGGGTTGCGCAGTGAGTTATATGGTTCCTTCTCAAAAATGTCTTCACCTCATCATTGTGCTCATTTGGCTGAAGATTCATGAGGGTTATACCTCATGTGTGTTAGATATCATTACCAGGTCGAGTTAGAGCCTCTTCCTTCTATCATGGCTACTCTTGTCATAGGTTTTCATCACCTTGTTCACAGGGTAAGTTGTGGTTTTCTCAGTGTATGTGTAATTAGTCTTGGAGGTTTTACCATTGAAAGGAGTTGACTCTAGTGTTAGCTCGTAAGCAAACCCTTAAATCCTCTAGTTTGAGGGTTTTATAGAGAAGACTGTTGGGCTTGTTAGGTTTACTACAAGTTATTGTGGATTGAAATGTATTCTCGATTAATTCAAATGCAGGATCGCCCATTTGGTTACGTGACAACCATGTGGATTTTGGTATCTATTCATTGCCTGTGTTATTGGGATGGAAACCCTACACCAATAGTTGGACAGTTTGAAATAACACATTCTCCCTCTTATGGTTGATAACCTAGTATTGTCTTTTGAGGAAGTTGTAGCCTCACCTCACATCGATGCGTGAGTATGCATGGTTGCCACAATTTGATAGGTCTATCAAGTTTTACAACGGTGGTGAATTAGTTGGTTGATACACAGTCAATGGTATATTTTCACTAATGATTAATGGGATGTATAGCTGGCATTGGTGATGTTTCTCATGCATACCGCGTTGTGTGTGTGGTGTTCTAAAAAATGAAATAATGGTTATTGCAAGAAGCATGGTTGTATGAACTACATCCATCACATGTTTATGATTGTTTGATTGTGTAAACCGAGTTTTGCATAGCATAGTTGATTACAGTATGACTAAATTGAAGCAATATTGTCTTAAATCGATGGCTCAACATGATGGTTTAGTTTTTTCATG
This sequence comes from Picea glauca, assembly GCA_000966675.3. Taxonomy (NCBI): domain Eukaryota; kingdom Viridiplantae; phylum Streptophyta; class Pinopsida; order Pinales; family Pinaceae; genus Picea; species Picea glauca. The sequence goes on along the minus strand of JZKD02S1133954.1, from coordinate 6,221 downwards.
ACTGTGTGTTTATTTTTGTTAAATGGAAAGATTGGATCGTGGTGTTTTGTGTCTTTGAACTGTGTATAACATAGATGGCTTGGGTTTCACACTTAGGGATACCCGGAGGGTGTTAATCTTGTTTTTTTGCAGCCCAATCATTTGTTGAAACAAGATAACGTCATGTTGGATGGGTGGCCCAGATTTTAGAATCACATTACATTGGGCTTGCACAGTGATGGAGTTACACTTGCATTATTGAATTATTCGGCACATAGCTTGTGCTAGAATGGTGGATGTTGTTTGTTTAATTGTCAATTCAGGTTTTGGAAATTTGATCTTGATTATTTGGTTTCTGCCTAAATATGTTTAACGAATATCATTGAATTTACAATGATAGACTTGATTGGAGTGATAATGTAACTTCATTGTTAATTTTGGAAACATGAATTTGATTATATTTCTTGAATGAAGTAATGTATGGGCAGTGATTGATTTTGATGGTTAAATAGAGTGGAATGGTTACTGCTTGGAAATTTCTATAAGATGCAAAGAAAGGAACAAAATCCTCTTTACAGATTGTGTGAAATGCTTACTATCTTGTGATGGCACTATATTGGATATTTGATTATGAACATTGGACTATTTAAGTACTCAATAATTGTTATTTGGTCACAATGATTGTTGGTTAGTGCATCTCTTTTTACAAAATGTTTTATGGATCACTTAATTAATTTCATGAACATTAATCGTTCTTCTTCCCTTCCATTATCTCATTTTCCGCTAATTACAACTCCCACCACCTTCCCCTTTTCATTTTTCACTCCTTGTTCTGAGATTGATTACAGTCAAGAGAATTTCAGTGTTAAAGAAGTTGAAAGTGGTAGTGTCTTGTTTGGATCACAGTGGTGTTTTATTGGTTTACTTTATAGTTGATTATTGTTGTTATTGAGCAGTAACCATGTTCTTTCCCTCTCATTATATCATGTTTCACTCAATAAAACCCCTCGCATATCCCATAACCATTTTTTACCCCTTGTTCATTGATAAACAATTTGTATGGATTGGATTGCATGAGTCTGATATATTGTTGAGCCAAAATCCATTTCATATTTTAAAAGAGTTGTCATGTATGGTTAATTAAAAGATCATTTGTTAATAAATCATGCATACAGGGATGCGCCATTCAAATAGAAGGCTAAAAATATAGGCCTATTATTCCTCTATCAAAGAGAAAGGCTAAAAGATGATAACATCAACAAAGGAAAATATGACTTTTGAGTTTTATTTTATCTATTATTGGTGACAGTTGACTTCGGGAATGATTGGGCAATATTTTTTATTGTGGAATTTTGAGTAATGTTTTTTTTGAAAATAATTCAAAATATCATGATCTAAATGAACAAATGTGAATATATGGATGGGAGTCACAAGGAGGTGTGAGTTTCTTAATTAATAGTTATGTTATGATTATCATAAGCTAATGGGAGTCACAWGGGGTCCCACCTACTAATTATTATTTATTTATGACCCTTATTATAATTATGACTTMTCCCCCTAAAAAAAGTTAGTTGAGTCTTTTAATTAACTTAACTAATGAGTTGGTTCAACTACTTCAACAAATTCTAATGTTTTTAATAGAAGAGGAAGGGTAGGAMCAAGTGAAGGATAGAAGCATAAGCATGCTAAGGTTTGATATTTGAGTTTATGTTGAGATAKTTTAGTTTTCATTCATTCATATATTCATCACAAGCCTAATTCTCCTTTATGATAGCAGGGTCTTATTTTAGACAACARTATTYAGGGTTGAATCAAATCATTCAAACACTTATTTTTCAGAGGTGTTGATCTATCTTTRATAGTCTRTGTAGACTTCTCTGTTTGTGAATTAGTTTTCATGACTGATAAAAGMTATTGTGTAGAGTTGAGTGGGMARCAATCTRTGGMAAGTTGATCCAACTTTTAGAGTTCAGTTTTGATTTTCTGTYAGAGGTCCTTTTGTATGTTCCATCGAGGATGTCTAAGTTTGACTTTGGTCCAAGATTTATGTATGAGATTTTGTAAAGAAAATGACTCTTTGGTGAATTGGAATGAAATAAAGGATTTCTTTATGTCTCGTCTGTCTTGATTATCATCTTGGTGTCTTTACTTCTGTTCTTACATTTATTTCAGCAACTGTTATATTCAAAAAATTACATAAAAAGTGAATTTCCARCAATCGTTTTGTTGATAAAAGACTAGCCTAAGCACTTGTAATTAATACTTGTAAGTTAGGATGTTATTTTTGTTGGCTATAAAMACAGGGTGAYATTCTCWTATAATTTAATTTAGCCAAGTAAAGTCTGAAAATGATTGAGTAAGATCATTTCATATMTTTTCCTCAACACGGTGTAAGTGCAACTCGGACATGGAAGCACCCTTCGGGTATACTCGRCGAAGTGTRATCYGACGTYYRCTCTAGGTATCATGGTATAAGTGAAACKCGGACATGGAAKCACCCTTCAGGTATACTCTGTGAAGTGTGATYCGACATCCACTCTAGGTACCATGGTATACCCCTGYAGTCACYTGTGTAAGTCCATAAAATATGGGCAACTAGGTTGCTAGMTCGCAGTCAGTTACCAAGMGGATATAGTYGACAGTCAGGAAGATCGTAATGAGMAGGATAACGAGTCTAAAKCCCTTCAAKGKTATCGAAATAAAATATTCTAGAAGACAATTGAGGATCTTGAAYGGATTCGAGGTCCACGAAGCTCCATGGGAAAATGCGACCAGTATTGTTCCTGAGAAAGACCCTCAATATAAAATMCCCACTACGTTCAATCTAACTTTGGATGGGTTATCTCCTCTTCCTTTCCKCATGCGACCTCGTGTTTATCCTCTATGTTAGAGGGGGGTMTCGGCTAAATTTTATGACACTGGAATTAAATCACTRCCTAAATCAKAATCCAATGTTTGATTAAAGGTCRCCTTGAAGAGTTTCCTCTCCAAAACTAATTCAAGGCCCTAAAACCCTAAACTAGTCTATGAACCCTACAAACAAAAGAGTCTAATGTATTTTAGATTAGGYGTTAATTTTAAGGCTTGATTTACTCAAAAGGCATGGTAGTGCAACTAATGTTGTTAAGACTCTTGCAAAAAATGAAACTTATAAGAACACTGACAAAGAAGGATTATATTTCTTATATTTATTTTGAAATTCTTTCAAGATGAGAAGAAAAAACAACACTATGTTAATTTCTTTTTCTTTTTCAAATAACAATGCAAAGAAAATACAAATAAAGAAAGAGACCTAAAAAGATAGGTTTTTTTTCTATATTTTCTTCCAATCAAGGAATAACTAACAAAATATGCTCAAAGAAACTAATGAATACACAATTCATGTCCCCACTGGCCATGAGGGGTAATTTGTTTTTTAAATGCAACTATTTTTTCTTAAAATTCAAGCTAAAAATAAGCTAACAATGTTAGGAAACAAAAGAAGAATAAGGAAATAAGTAAAATGGAACCTATACCCAGGCTATGGCCACAAACAGAGACACTGGACTGATCCAAGAAATCCCTGAGAAGTGTGAACTTCAATCAAGAAAGAGGCAAACTTCCTCTTTTTCAAAAAACTTTCATGAAACAGAGACGCGAGTTGTTGCATTAGCAGCCTGCATATGTACGCAGGTTGTTTACTATGCAGAGTGTGTATGTACATGGGATGACAAAATATAGGGAGCATACACCTCTGTGTCTTTTCAAAAATGAAAAATACCAGGAAGTCTTACAGGGCAGGGACAACTAGTATGCACCCTGGGGGTGACCAGAACCCCTTGACAGACTCAACCAAATTGAAAGAAAATTGAAAGGAAAACAAACCAATCAATCAACCCAAAATCCCCTAAAAAATCCTTTAGGCATTCCCTAGTATGGTTTCCAGTTCTGCTAGCAGGAAAATCCCCCCTTTAGCTACACCAGGGTTTAATATGTATACAGAGAGAATGACCATCTTAAATTTAATCTATTCTCTATTATAAACCAAACATACCCAAACAAACAAAAGTAAAGAAATAAGAGAAGAGATAAGGTAAATGTACCTTTGATCCCACGTCTGGTGATGATCTCCTCAATCTCTGTAGTTCCAATGACTGCACATCTCCTCCCAAGGATGAGATACATCCAAATATAGGAAAACAAGGACTACAAGCAGGCTATTATTATTCATGAGTTAGGGTTATATATTAAATTCTAAGTATAAATCAATGAAAATACACAAAACATCATCATTTGGGATATGAAAATGCAATTCTTTTATTCATCATACAAAGACTGGAACTTACAATCTGTGTTGGCCACCATTCCATGAACCTAGTTAGGGCTCCTCTTTACCATGCTCCAGTTGCAAATTGAATGGAATTGTTCTCTCAATCTTCTAATCACCTCAAGGAAGGGAAATGATTGAATGGAGGAAGAAGGGACCAATGAGAGAATGTTGAGGCAAGACCTCACAAAAGGTAGCGAAATCTTGGGCAAGGAGGGGAAGTGAAACTGGGAATAGTTTCAATGTTCTTATGCTTAGATATGAAATGTGACCCCAACACCTCATTTTTTATTAAAAAAGGATGGTTATTTGTTTGGGTGACGGACCATAGCAGGTGAATTGGTTGGAAAACCTCCAATAGCCCATGAATTTCAACGAATTTCTTGCAACTTTTGCAAGTATACACAGATTTTTTTAGTGTGCAACAAGTGTATTTACATGGGTTGTAGTGATGTAGGAAGCCTATGTATGTGGGTTGTAATGGTTCATGGCACATACATCTTCTAAAAAATGGTTTTTTAAGAAGAGATTCTCAGCAGTGCTTTGGAAAAATATGCAAGTAAGAAGGCCAAGGCCATGTATGCATGGATAGGTCATTTTAGGGATATAAAACCTAACCCTCTGCAAGGGGGCATGGAAGGTACCCCTCACCATGATGGGTCTTCCTTGAATTCTACCATTTTTATGTGTGACCAAATGGTTAATTTTCAAACGCGATCAAAAAACTATGACATTTTTTATCCTTCCCATACTACACCAAAAATAACATCTTCTTCCTAGACTTGTGGACCTCTTCATATTGAGAATCTGTCTTTTGACTCACCACACTACCCCCCAAAGGTAATTATTTTATGCACAACACATAATCCAAATACATGGGTCACCCACAACCATAGTATTATGGAACACTTAGCTCGAGAACCTTGTACCATGTATGTGCTTGAAGTCCTCCAAATATACCCCATGCAACGAAAATCCTTATTGTCAGCCATAGGTAGGGTTGATCCCTAGAATTCAAGTTTGATGACCTTTGATTCCTCTCAGGTTACTCATCAACTCTCCCATCAAGTCACCTTTCATATCATAGTGCAATCGTTGGGGAAAAACATCTACCAGATAGTGGTGGATGAAGGAGCCTGGACTTGCATCATGTTTAATTATTGTTGGAAGGCCATTGGCTCTCCTAATGTCAAGACTTCTGCAACACTACTAAAATAATTTGATGGATACATGTTCAAACCTCATGGAAAAATCATTGTATTACCCATCGAGCTAGGTGGTAAGACTATATTTGTTGGTGTGGAGGTTTTCTACGCACCTCTTGAGTACAACTTATTCCTTGGGCATACATGGTTCTACAAGATGACTATATTTATCTCATCAATATTTAGGGTCCTACGTTTCCCTCATTAGGATAAAATAGTTGTGATTGATCAAATTACGTTCTGCACCCTAGACCTTCAATCCAATGTGGGGTCTAATCTACCATTTGTTAGTGATACTCAACAATCTTATACACATGTTGGTGAGGGGATTTTTAAATATCCTTCTCTTATGGATATATTTACCCTTCCCCCACTATCTCCCACTACAACTATTTCTCTAGTCAATATGATTTATTCATTTACCAGTGGATCCCTTGATTCTTTCTATCCTTAAGTGGTACCTTGTCCTGAGGATGTTTAATCATCTAGAGCTTCCATGTCACTCACTTTTATAACCCTATATTTCATAGGATCACCTGGTGGTTATAATCTCTTCCTCTAGTTGTGTTTTATTGTAAATAATATTTTATTCTGCAAATGATTTACAAAAGACAACAAAATAAAAAGAATAAAAAAATATAAAAAATCAAACGAGGGTATAAAAATAGAAAAAAAATAAAAAGATAAAACCCCATGAAATAAGATTGGTTTGATTCATACTATCTAACCAT
>JZKD02S1133942.1:171780-215064 GCA_000966675.3 Picea glauca | reverse complement strand
CAAAATGGCCTCGGAAGTGAAAACCTGCTAAAAATAGTAAATTGCCAAAATGGCCAGAAAACTGTTTTGAGCCATTTGGAAAAGGTGGGTGGCCCCCGATATCCACCTGGATCAGTAACTCAACTCAAAATTACGTGAAAATGTTTTTTTTTTAGCATTTAATGACGTACATTACTGTTATAGCCCTAAAATTCCCTACTCCTACATACATGGCATTGGCCCTCTTACTTGCATATTTTGCCAAAGCACTGCAGAGGAACTTTTCTTAAAAAACCATTTTTTAGAGCATGTACGCGCCCTACACCATTACATCCCACGTACATATGATTGTTGGATGCTATAAAACCCGCATACATACACTTGTTGCACACTAAACAACCCGCATATGCTTGCAAAAGTTGCAAAAATTAAAAAGTTGTAAGGAATTCAGTGAAATTCATGGGCTATTGGAGATTTCCCAACCAATTCACCTGCTATAGCCCGCCACCCAACCAAATAACCATCCTTTTGTCATATAAAATGAGATGTTGGGGTCTCATTTCACATCCAAGCATAAGAACAATGAAACTCTACCCAATTTCACTTCCCTTCCATGCCCAAGCTTTTGCTACCTTTTGTGAGATATTTCCTCATCATTCCCTCATCAACCCCTTCTTCTTCCATTCAATCCATTCCCTTCCCTTGAGGTGATTAGAATATTGAGAGAAGAGGCCTATTCAAGGTGCACTTGGAGCATTGTAAAGAGGAACCCATACCAGTTTCGTGGAACGGTGGCCGACACAGATTGCAAATTTCAGTCTTTGTTTGATGAATAAAAGCATCTCTTTTCCTTGTCCCAAATGATGATGTTTTGTGTATTTTATTTGATTTATACATAGCATTTGATATCTCACCCTAAATCATGAATATAAGTAGTATGCTTGTAGTCCTTGTTTTCCTAGTTTTGGATGCAGTTCAGCCTTGGGAGGGGACTTGCAGTCATTGGAACTACAGAGCTTGAGGATATCATCACCAGACGTGGGATAAAAGGTACAGTTACCGACCTTCTCTCTTATTTCTTTATTTTAATTCGTTTTGGTATGTTTGGGGTAGAGTAGAAACTAGATTGACTTTTAGATGGTCATTCGCTCTATCTATATCTTAAACCCTGGTATAGTTAAAGGGGGGATTTTCCCGCTAGTAGAACTGACGACCATACTGGGGATCTCTCTAGGGTTTTTTAGGGGGTTTTGGGTTGATTGATTGGTTTTTTGTTTTCCTTTTGAGTTTCAATCAAGTTTACTGAGTCTGTCAAGGGGTTCTGGTCACATCCAAGCTGCATACCAACTTTCCCTACCATGTAAGTATTCCTTGTCTTTTTATTTTTGAAAAGACTCAGAGGTGTACGCGCCCTGTTAAGGGCCAGCTCGCGTACATACACGCTCTGCACAATAGAAAACCCACGTACATACGCAGGCTGCTAATGCAACAACTCATGTCTATGTTTCATGAAAGTATTTTTAATAAAGAGAGATTTTTCCTCTTTCCTGGAAGGAGTTCAGACTTCTTAGGGATTTCTTGAATCAGTGAGAGTCTTTGTCTGTGGCCATAGTTTGGGTATAAGTCCCAATTTACTTGTTTCCTTAGTCTTCTTGTGTTTTCCCTAAATTTTTTTTGAGAAAGCTATCAAGTTTTAGATTCGCCTTTTGATTTCTTGGTTGAATCCCTACGATCCGCAATGGGCTTAGGGTCTTTATCAGTCTTGTTTTCAGTGTTATTTTTTTCATTTTTTCTTGCTTTGAAAAAACAAAAAAGTTTACTTCATTTTTTTCTTGTTAAAGCAATACGAAAAATAAAAAGAGAATTTATTTTCTTGCATTCAGTTTGGTAAAGAAGTCAAGGTTGTTATTTGCAAAAAGAAAAAAGAGTCTTTATTTTCAACTTCTTCTTGATTTCCTGAAACATAAGTAGTTTGTAGTCAAACAAAAGCAAGTTTTAGGATTTCTTTATTTACAAGATCTTGAAATATCAGTTAGAAAAGTTGAATTTACAAAGAGTTAGTTACAAACTTTTCTTTTAAATTCGAAGTAATTTTGCTTTCAAGTGATTTAAATCTCTCCTCCTTATTTGTCTCTTTATAACACCATTAGTTTCACTACCATACCTTTTGAGTAAATCAAGACTTAAAAAAAATGCCTAATCTAAAATACATTATACTTTTCTATTTGTGGGGTTCACAAACTAGTTTAAGGTTTTAGGGCCTTGAATTAGGTGTGAAGAGGAAACTCTTCAAGGCCACATTAAAAAAAACACCGGAGTCTGAGTTAGGGAGCGTTTTAAGTACAGTGTCGTAAGAGTTAGCTGTGACCCTCCACTAACATAGGGGATAAACATGAGGTCGCGTGAGGAAAGGAAGAGGAGACAACCCCTCCAAAGATGGACTAAATGTACTGGGGATTGTATATTGAGGGTATTTCTCAGGAACAATATCGATCACATTTTCCTATGGATCTTCGTGGAACTCGAATCTGTTTGAGATCCTCAGTTTTCTTCCAAAACATTTTCTTTCGATACCCTTGAAGGGCTTCAGAATTTTTATCCTTCTCATTACAATCTGTCCGACTGTCGATTGCACCCTCCTGGTAACCGACTGCGAGATGGAAAACTAGTTGCCCATATTTTACGAACTTACACAGGTGACTGCGGGGGTATACTGTGGTACCTAGGGAAGACGTTGGATCGCGCTTCACAGAGTATACCCTGAGGGTTCTTCCATGTTCGAGTTGCACTTGCACCAGTTAGTTGCTCTAGTGTCGATTGACATAACTGTCCTTCCCACTAGTTAGTCATCTGCTTGATTTTCCTTTAGAAACTTTTAGTGTGTGCTCTGTGCTCCCTAGTTTTCCATTGTGAGTTAGTCAGTCATTTCATTGGGTCTCTAACCTAAGTTGGTAGACCTCCCACTCTGTCAGTCGTGAGGAATTTTTGTTCTTCCGCTTAGAAACGTGGACCTGCCTCTTTATAGGCATTGTTTTTTATAACACTGGTTCGTCAGAGTCAGTGTGTGAGACTTTTACGAACTTGAACGATCCCACAAGGGGATAACTTGTGCATAAGATAGTCATGGCTAAATTTCCTAATGATACCAACCAAGGTACCCCTTCAAAAGGGGATTCTTTTGCTTTTCCTTTTTTCAAAAACGTTGGTGTCCCTTTGATGGACACTTTGTACATTCCTGGGTTGAATGTGGGACTACCGGTTTGGTTGGGTACCATTCCAAATGTCCTGAACACTCTTGATGCTTCTCAGTTAAGAACCTTATGGAATGGGCATCGTGTTGATGTTCCTTTGTCAGCAAAGTCTCCTCCTCCTCCTTCTTCCTTCCCTAGTGAAAGTATAACTACTAGTAATCAGAAGTATAAACAAAATAGAAAGAGGAAGAATAGGAAGAAGAAATCACCAACCTCTGCGAGTCATATTGGGGATAGGTCATCAATATTTGCAAGTCATGTTGAATACCAACACCCAGCCTCTGCAAGTCATGCTAGGGGCATGGAGCTAGTCCCTGGAATTCATACTAGAGTTTAACAACTAACCTTTGCTAGTCATGTTGGAGAGTTGTCAACAACCGATTCAAGTCATGTTGGGGGAAATCACCCAACCTTTGTAAGTCATGCAGGGGGGGGGAATTCCAGTCACTATTAGTCATACTGGTAATAGGTATGTATCCTTTGCGATTCATGTTATCGACTAATCACCAACCTCTGCAAGTCATGTTGGAGATGTGCAACCAACTACTGCTATTAGTGCTAGGGGAATTGATTCCATTGAGAAACCTAGATGAATAAGACGTAAGCCTAAGTTCCCTTGTAAGATTTTCAAGGGAGATCACCTTACTCATATGTGCCCTAACATACTAGAGGTACAAATATTGTGGTCCCTGTCTGTAATCTCTTTTGATTATGAGTTTTCTGATGTTTCCTCATAGCCTTTTCAGCTAGTGGTTGAGAAAGTGGTCGTGCCAATGCAATATTCGGTCGATCCCACTTCCCTTTTGGGGGGTGACGTGCCTTTAAACCATGTTGTCTCACAACCTATTCAACCAGTGGTTGAGAAAGTGGTCACGCCGATGCAATCTTCGGTTGATCCCACTCTTCTCTTAGAGAGTGTCGAGTCTACCAAAATGGTCATGCTGATGAAATCTTCGACTGATCCCAGTCTTCTATTGGAGAGTGATGTGTCTACCAACTATGTTTTTAGCATTTCCAATTCAGTACTTTCAGAACAAGGGGACATTCTGCTCACTTCGAGGACACCCCCTCCAATCCCTAGGATGGTTTCCTTTGATTGGAATGACCTTGTTGAGCCTCATATTCCTTCTTCTGCACCCTTTCAAATAAGAGTTGAAGTTAATTCAAATAACATTTACCGATGTATTATAGATGAAATAGTCTCCGCAAGTATTTTGTCCTCCTCGGCTTAGCAAGCTTTAGGTTCTCCCGAGCTTGTGCCTGCATCGCATGAACTGTTGGATTTTGATAGAATTCCTAGTGAATATTTTGGGGTTCTTCCTCAGTTTCCTGTCTTGTTAGGCGGGAAGAATGTCCTTATCGATGTTATAGTGGTGCAAGGCCTGTTAGATTTCAATATGATTCTCGAGCATGATTATGTATATGCTATGAACATTGTGGTGTCTACGCTCTTCTGAGTGATGTATTTCCCTCACAATGGAAGCATTGTCACTATCGATCAACTAGAATATGATAATAACCATCCTAATTCGACGTTAGTTCATGCTACCCCTTTATATGTTCCTAGTATTCGTGTAGATTGTACCCCACCACAAATAAATTATGTGGCGTCTTATCCTCAGTGTTCAATTTCTCCTGAGCAGGAACTTGTTCACTCATGTTTTCCTTCTCGAGACTTGGTCTCAACAATTGATCCATTGGTTTATTCAATGGGGGAATGGGAGCCCTTGCTTCCCCTTCTTGGTCTGAGTGATCTTGAGTCTCCTTTTGAGTCCAATCTCATTGTTTGTAGATCCTCAAGCCCTCATGCTTGTGATTCTTAACTGATAGAATCTATCAGTCCTGGCCAGAACCTTCATCATCATATGTAATATGGTCAGTTTACCTCTCCCTTTGGGAGTGTTGAGCCTCCTCATTCATGTAATTTCTTGGATTTTGAATTGCCTTCGGATGAGGCTATCCTTGAAGCCATGACTACGGTTTCTATACCGTGGGAATACTTACACCGTGGTTTGTTTTTTCTTCCCTTTTGGGAGACTTTCCAGGTTGACTATCGAAGAGACTCTTGTTCAAATCCTAGCAACGAGCTCTACCTGAAATACTACCATGCATGAGTCATAAGGCTATGCAGTACCTTGTACATATTGTATAGTCCAGGTTTCTTGTTTTCAAGTTTTGTATTCAATAACACTTCTTATTTTACGAAGTTTTTATCTATATTAGATTTATTAACTTCTGGATGAGTGTTATTGGCCTTATATACATGATCTTGGAGACATTGTTTTTGACATTTGTTCACTGTATCAATCAATTCTGACAGGTATTGACCTTGAAACTGGCATATAGATTAGGTTTTTCCCTACTTGCATTTTCACATTATCCATTTCCTAGTTGATTTGGCCTTAGGATCAACCCCACTGAAGTGTGACACATAACCTTCTTAACTGCTTTATAAGTGTCGTAATTAGGTGGTAGAGCCTACCTCTACATGGATGCCCTAGGTAGATCTTTTGCTGCATTTTGGCATCCATGCTATCGGTTTTGACTATAGGCTTAGGATTCCTTGTTAGTCTCGTCATGATTACATATTGAAGCCTCATTATTTTGTTAATTATCATTCTTGGCCTTACCCTCGGGACTCCCTAATGAGAATGCTTTTTTTCTTTCAAGCTTTCTTTGAAATTCAAAAGCAACATCCAACAAGACTGTATTTATTCTTTTCGATATCACCTAGATTAACTTAGAAAAGCATCCCCCTGGAGTCTTCTTTAAGCCCTTTTCAGACTCTCTAAAAATGAAAAGATTGCCAAGCGATCTTGTTTCCCTTCACACTCTCCAAAATCATATTTGAAGGCACATATGTCCGGCAATAGTTTACCCCTTTTTTAGGTCCGGATGATTAATTTTACGAATAAAGGTATGCTCTAGGAACTTCGGTTTGCTAGAAGAGTATTATCAGGCGTAAGTTTAACCCTTTTTCAGGCCCGAGGGACTAAATCTTCGAAAAAGGAACATTCTCATTGGTTTTGGTCTATCACCTTTTTCGGGCCTTGGAGATTACTTACGAAAAAGGAACCCCCTTGGAGTCCATAGTTAAGATCTTTTTAGACTCCCTAAAATTGAAAAGATCATCGAGTGACCTTGTTCCTTCACATTCATTAAATTGGTTCAGAAGAACATCTACTGGCATGAGTTTAACCCTTTTTCCAGCCTGTAGATTATAGTGGAAAAAGGTATGCCTCGAGAGATTCATCTTTCCCGGAGAGTTCTCCTCAGTTACTTTTATACTTTTTCGGGCTAAGGAGACTAAACTCAGAAAAAGGCTGTGAGTCCATAGTTAATCTCTTTTTAGACTCCTTAAAATTGACAAGATTTCCGAGTGATCTTCTCTTTGTCACACTTGTTAAAATGGTTTTGAATATACATCTTTTCGGTGCAATTTTAACCCTTTTTCGAATCGACTAAACTATCTCCAAAAAAGGTACTCCCTCGAGTCTTCTTTTATGTTTTTTCAGACTCTCTAAACATGAAAAAACTACCGAGCTTACCTTCTCTGGGCTCGTAAAAATTACATGGAAGAGGTCTCATTGTGTCTTGCTTAATCGCATTTGCGGATCTCATCTTTGCATCTTTGGGCTAATGCCGACTCCATGTTTCTCTCAACTAAAACTTTGAAGCATTCCTTATATGCAAGCCTTGTAGCATTTCTTGCCTCTACGACTTGACACCTTGACCCATAGAGGAATTTTCCCCAAGTGTCCTTTTCCTACACATGTCTCCTTTCTCTGAGAATTAGTATGTTCCATGTGCTTGGAACTAGTATGATTTCTTGCAACACTTGTTCCTCCTTTGTCATGTAACATTCTTTTATTCTTTTTCAAGATCTTAAAAATTTGAAAAATACAAAAAAATCAAATATTCCAAAAAGAGGGGACAAGAAATATTCATTCTTTTTTTTTGTAGAACAGAGAGTCGCCCTTGGACAAAGCACATACTTCCATTTGTTTGTCAAACATTGGGATCTAGTATGACCATAGGAAGTTGTTCTTACTACATAGAGTTGTGTCCTCCTCCATTTGGTCACTCTTCCAAACACATGGAGAGTTTGCATTGCCTCCTGCATCACAAAATTATGTCAATGTCATGCTGCTTGAGTCTGATCATCTTTCATTCTTTTTTCCAAGGGAAGTTTCATTCAACCCGAGTCATCCTTTCTACAATTTGTCTCTTGACCTTTCATGAGTCATCCATCCTGAGAGTCTAGCCAAGTCCAGATTCGAAATCGACAAAGTTCTCTGCCTAATCATAAAGATCCTCATGTCTTCTCCCGACGAGCTGTTGAAGACCTCAAGATAGTGAGTTATACACTACCACTGTACTCCTACCTGAGTTTTGAAGATCTTGAAATTTTTTCTTGAGCTATGAAGACCTCATCTCCAGTCACAGGCAACACTAGCTTCTTGAAGATGGATACTATATTCATATATCTTCGATTGATTTTGAGATATAGATCCACTGTGTTTTAATCATGGCTACACTTTATATAGTTATATGACATGGATATACAGTGTATTTTATTGGAAGCCATGATTTAGTTGATCCCGAGCATGGGTATTCCCACCTCAGAGAGACAATTATTGTTTTGCAGATGGCACCTCCTGAACTCTGGTCCTGAGCTCACTCGATTTCGTACATTGGTGAAGATATTGTAATGTATTTCGGCCATCAGTTTCTATTCTGACCTCACACATTAGGGGGCATTTTTTATAGCCCTAAAATTACCTACTCTTTCATACATGGCATTGGCCCTCTTACTTGCATATTTTTCCAAAGCATCGTTGAGGAGATTTTCTTAAAAAAACATTTTTTAGAGCATGTACGTGCCCTGGACCATTACAAACCACATACATATGATTGCTGAATTCTATACATCCCACGTACATATGATTTATGCACACTAAACAACCCGCGCATGCTTGCAAAAGTTGCAAAAAAAAAAAGTTGTAAGGAATTCGGTGAAATTCACGGGTTATTGGAGGTTTCCCAACCAATTCACCTGTTATAGCCCATCACCCAACCAAATAACCATCCTTTTGTCATATAAAAGGAGGTGTTGGGGTCTCATTTCACATCCAAGCATAAGAACAATGAAACTCTTCCCAATTTCACTTTCCTTCCTTGCCCAAGATTTTTCTACCTTTTGTGAGATATTGCCTCAACATTCCCTCATCAACCCCTTCTTATTCCATTCAATCCATTCCCTTCCCTTGAGGTGATCATAAGATTGAGAGAAAATGCCTATGCAAGGTGCACTTGGAGAATTGTAAAGAGGAGCCTAGACCAGGTTCATGGAATGATGGCCGACATAGATTGTAAGTTTCAATCTTTGTTTGATGAATAAAAGAATCTCTTTTCCCTGTCCCAAATGATGATGTTTTGTGTATTTTATTTGATTTATAAATAGAATTTGATATCTAACCCTAACTCATGAATAGAAGTAGCATGATTGTAGTCCTTGTTTGCCTAGTTTTGGATGTAGGTCAGCCTTGGGAGGAGACTTGAAGTCGTTGGAACTACAGAGCTTGAGGAGATCATTACCAGACGTGGGATAAAAGGTACAGTTACAGACCTTCTCTCTTATTGCTTTCTTTTCATTCGTTTTGGTATGTTTGGGGTAGATTAGAAACTATATTGACTTTTAGACGGTCATTCACTCTGTCTATATCTTAAACCATGGTATAGTTAAAGGGGGGATTTTCTCTCTAGCAATGAATTTCCTTTAAGAAACTTGCATATAAGCGTGTTGTATAACTGTTAGGGCACGTACAATTTCAAAAAAAGTTATTTTTAGATAATTTCCAAAGGAGGCATGGGGAAAAGGTGTTTACAAGTAGGATAGGGACAAGGCCAACACAATCAATAATGCTTCAATGGTGGAAATTGACGCTATAACAAATGCCCCCTAATGTGTGAGTTCAAAAGAGAAACTGATTAACAAAATACATTATAAGTCCTCATAATGAATAAGAAATAAGCCAGGGTGAAGGTTGCCAGAATTTGATCTAATAACAACAACCAATGATAGAAACAAATTAGAATACTCTATTCTTGAGGCACACATACCCATGCTCAGGTGTGATGACAAGCATGGCCGCCAATCAAGTACAATACGGATCTATGAAGAATGTATATATAGAAAAGAAGTGATCATGGACACGAAAAAAGATACACATTGGATCCATGTCAAAAGGAGATCATAGCCATGAAAGAGATACATAGTGAATCTATGTCTAAAAATCAGTGAAGGATATCTGAAGAAAAGAGTTGAATAATTGATCTTGTTAGCACTCTATACATTTTTTCTGGCTGATAGACAAACGACAGAGGTAATTGTTTCAACCTACTTTACAACTAGATACTAGCATGCTCATCTCAGAGAGGGCTCTCTCGTGTTACTTGATGTTTCTTTGAAAACAAGTGGCTAGATTTAGTTTGTTTTGGGTTTTTTTTATAAATTTGTTGGCAAGGAAGTGGGGAGGGACACCTAGGGCTATGGATTCAAAATTCTGAAAGTGAATGAAAAAAATGGCTGGCCAGTAGAACTCTCCAGAGGATAAAGGCTAAATGAGGCAATTAATCTGAGTTATAAATTGTATTTAAGAATAGTGTAAGAAGAAGGCAAAAAAAAGTAACTGCATCAGAGCATTACTGAAATGAATTCTGAATTAGTTAGGAAGAAAATTACACAGTTTAAATCGCTTAAGCCGAGAACATCACAAGATGAATTTTGAGCTTTTAACTATCCAATTTAAACAGAAGAAAATGAAAATGGAATTAAATAACATAGGAAATACATACAAGGAGAAGAGACAAAACTCATATCACCACCATTAGAATCTTTTCATAGAGACTTCAAAATCTTCTGCATATGTATTCAATTCAGCTCCATAAATTTACAATTGAGTTCAGAAAACAACTAGAAGGTTCCCTTGCACTTATGCCAACATTAATACAATCATAACTTCTAGAATTTATACAATTCAAGTTTCTTTCAATTAGAAACCGATTACAATAGCTCAACTGAAATGTTTTAGCTTCTAGAACTGACTATAATAATTACATCTGACAGTTTCGGTATGGGAACCGATTACAATGATTGATAAAAAAAAAATGCTTTATGCACCCACAGTCGATTCCTCTGACCATTAAGCTTCCGTCTTCATAATTTGTCCTGTTTGGTCCTCTATCGGATCCGCTATTTTGGTGACACTTGGAGGCTATTTGCTGGTTCTTGGGAAATTGCACTTTGTCTTGCCCAACTGCACTATCTCCTTCTACTGCAAGTCAGAAGGGATCTCGTAGTCCATCATTTCCTTGATTAGTATTTCCAAGTCAATGCAAGAGGCATAAGTCATGGTTGGCAACCTGATATTCACTGTCTTGAACTGATTCGAGATCTCAAAATCTGTGGTCAAATACTCCACCAAGTTTTTTCCCTTCAAGTTTTCCTCCAGGTTTTCAAACTTGGAGTGATCCATTTTGCATTGGGTGAGGTGAGAGTTGTATTCTTCTTGATCATACAATTTTCCTTTTCTATCCCAAAATGGTGGGAGGCCTTTGATAAACAACTCTTCAAATAGATCCTTAAATTCATGTATACTCTGCTCCATCTGTATGGCCTTGGTATGGACTAATTTCAGCAGGTTATGCTTAGCGATGACTCTCCTAGCCCATATGATCAACGTGGTCATGTATTTGACCCCAATGGTATGAAGTTCAATGGTGGGGATGGAATTCAACATATTTATAGCATTTTGGGCCCACTCTGAGGGTTTCTTCGCCAATGTCTGATTCACAATAGTGCACTTGCTTGTGGCTATGATGGCCATGCTATCCTTGTCATTTATGAAATTTAGGTACACCCTCAACTTAGAAGCCTTGGAAGCAATGGAGTCTCAGATGACGTGTTTGGCTCCAAAGTCCTTTTCCTTTCAACCTTGTCTTCAACTTGTCTACTCTTTCATGCAAATCTTGATTTTCTTTCTAGAACTGGGCCATCTTCTCATCTTTTATTTTCATTTCTTGCTGTAGATTTTCTATATCTCCCTTAAGGCTTTTGATTTTTCCTTCCTTCGGGATAACTTGTGACATAGCCTAAACAAGTCCTTCAGTGTTTAACCCAGTTTTTGTAGTACAAGGTACATGTACAACCATGTTTGATACTTCTGCCTGTCCTTGTGACCAATTCACCTTTTCTTTCTCCAGCTGCAATACTTTGGCATTGTAATTCAATGCTTCCTGTTGAAATGCCTCTTTCTCTTGTTCTAGAGCAACCAACTCTATTGTTTGTGGTAGACATTTTTAGTTTTTTCTTCATGCTTTGAATCATCTTTTCTTTCTCTTCTAAGGAAGCTTTCACTCATGAGGGCCTTCAGACTCTAATCTCTTGACTTGAGTCTGCCAAGCTTTGTTGGATGCTTTCTCTTGTCTCAATTGTCCCTCCAGCATAAGTGCATGATTTGTTAGCCTTGAAATCTTCAAGCTCAGACCCAAGTAGTCTGAATACAACATGTCACTGGTGTTTCTGTGGAATTTTACCTTGTCTGGGGCACTGATTGTTTTATAATGCAACTTAACCTTGAAAATATTATCCTCATATGCAAGTGCGTTGTGGAGTGTCTTCTTCTCTATATCCCTGACTGTGAACATAGAATACTTGTGTTGAGAAATATTTTCTACCTTATGTATCAACTCTCTTATTTGGCCAAGCTTCCTTTCACAGAATATTTCTTTGCCAAATCTTCTTTAGATTGATAGACTTCTCTAGGTGCTTTATCAAAAATGTGTTTTTTGCTACTGAAAGCTCTTGAGATTCTTTCACCTTGGGGCATGATCCTTTTACCAGTTTCCTACTTACTGGTGCCACTCTCCACCATATCCATACTTACGTTCTCTTTAGGCTCTTCTTCCTCCAGATCTACTATCTGTGGGGATTGTGTGATATTTATTTTCTTGGGAGCAGTCTGTTGACTACTTGGGCCTAGGGCCTCTGAACTGCTTCTCTTGGTATAGACACTTACTATGGGAACTTTGAGTACTAGCTTCTAAGGATTCTTCTGTGTCTGAGTCTACTATAGGGTTGGACCTACTTGTTGAGTTTCAGGAGGCTACAAGATGGCTTCCATATCAACATAGGTTTCTAAATTTGCCAATTTTTCAAAACCTTCAACATAATCATGCTCATAAGGGGCTTGTTTGTTCATCAATATTATTTTAGATATGACCTGATGTGGATCATATCTTTTCCCTTGTAGCTGTGCAAATCCAAACTCCTTGATTTTGGACTAGATTTGAGATAAGAAGGATCTAGTTTTTACAACAAAGGGTCCTATGATGAAAGGAAATTTCAGGTTGGATTCCTTGTGCAGTTTCAAGAAATTTTCTGTCTCTGAGATGATTCTCTTCTTGATGAACTCCAGGGAAAATAATCTAGGTGTTAGAAAAATAGGCATAAGGTAAGGGGCCTCTTGACAAACATATACCCAAATTACAATAGAGTGCATGAACATCACCCAATCTCCCACTCTATTTTCTAGATTTGGCTGCAAATATATTTTCATGTCTTCCAGGACTCTTGGCAGGCTGGTGTCTAAGATCGGGATGTGAACTCTGAACATGATCTTGTTTATGAAAATGAGCATTGTGATTCTCTTGCATTCAGTTGAGATGAATGCGTCTTCAGGGAACTCTTTCTTGTTTGTCCCCAGGAACATCTTTAGAAATTATGTGTAATACCTGAAGTGCCTTAGTGACTGGAAATTCACTAGTTGTTTGTGTACATTATCAACTATGAATCCTTCAAAATTGATACTGACTGACTGACTAGACTTTGACTGGAAAAAAGTTAACAAAAAACCTAACATGACCTCAACTATATATTTGTCATTATCTAAACCTAAAATCTATTTGAGTATGGAACATGACCACTGTATTTCAATAACCATGACATTTACATTCATTGGCAAGGACAGGCTCTCAGAATAATGCTCAGGTTTGAAAATTGTTTGCAAAAATTGGTTTTTGACCTCGAGGGGACATTCCCTGTAAATTGTAACTAGATTTTCTTCCTCAAAGGGTTCATATGTTGCGGAGGGAGACTCTAGTATGCCAAGGGCATATCGAATTGATGAGCTATCTACTCTACACAGGACCTCTAACCCCAATTTATTTAAAACAACCTTCTCTTCCTATGAGTATTGTTCTGCGCACCAACCTATGAATTATGGGAAAGGAATTGCGACTTCAACGACATAAGGGACTAAGGAACGAAAGGGTATCTGTCTCCCTATATTATTTGAAAAATTGGCTCTGGACATGGAGACGGGTGAGACAGTTATTTCAGTGTTGAACACATTAGAATCTATGTCAATTAGGGATTCCTTGTTTGGCAGGGGATCTTGCTCTGTTATAGACAAAATGACAGGGTCCATGGAAGTGATGAAAAATACCCTCGAAGGGGTGGAAGATGCGTGAGTCCGGTGCATTGTTGAGCTACAGATCGAATGGAGTGGTTGTGCCAATTTCAAACGTTCTAGTGATTTGAAAAATTACAAAATAATGAAAAGGGTCCACCTCTTTATATACACCCGATTTCGGGAACGAGACAAACTGGTTTGGTATAGACTGATTTTCTCCCTGAAATGCATCCAGTGGTGCCACATGTTCCCAAGCCAAAACCATGGTATTATTTTCGACCCTCTTTCAAGAATTAAACTCCGTGCTACTTCTCAACCCGAAACGATCCCTAACCATTGATTTGCGACGCTTGCGATCTGTGGCCTGTCGGGTCCCATCAACTCTTCACTTTCGCTAGACTTATCCTCCTTCCACTAGATATGGCCCCGTCCTCCAGTATATAACACCTCTAGATCATTTTAGCCTCTCGCTAAGTCTTGAAACTTGGATTCCATATAAAAAATTGTTATAGTGATAACATGGGCTCCAACTGGGGATGCTATCCTCCCTGTGAGGTAGCAAAGAATGGTAGAAAAAGTGCCTACCCATTGGGTTGTGATTTATTTTTTCAATCTGAATCTATCAACCTTTATTCAAGAATCCAAAATCTACCCAGCATAACTCAGGGCCTTCACCTCGGGCTTCAGCCATGCTACTTTTATTTCAATTTCTTCATGCAAAAAATGAAAATGATTATGTACAATGAATGGAAGGGGTGATGATTGTTTTAAACAATATAATGTTTGAGGAACCTTCCATTCAAAATCCCTCCTCCAACGATGTCTCCATTATTTTCCTGTATCATATATGCATTGTTTCCATGGTATGCTACAATTTTGAACGGTCCCAACCATAGATGGTCAAATTTCCCATGCTTTCCCTTATCTTCATTTCTGGCATCCCATATCAATACTAAGTCTCCCACTTTGAAATTATCCACTTTGGTATGTCTGTCAAAATATTTCTTGATCTTGTCTTGGTGTAGCTGAGCATTATTAAAGGTCTTTTCTCTGGTTTGTTGTACATTGATTAAATCATCTTTTCTTCTTCGAGTGGCATCTGTCTCAACATCCTGTTCCTGTAACAACCTCATCACTGGTAGACCCAATGTAGTAGGAAAGATTGCCTATGTTCCATAAACAATCTGAAAAGGTGAAGTAACAATAGATCTCTTTGGGGTGATTCTGTCAGCCCACATTGCATGGATGAGCTTCTTATGCCAATCTTTTTTATTCTCTTGCAACAACCTCTTTATAATTCTGGTCAAGCTCTTGTTTGATGACTCAACCAACCCGTTTCCTTGAGGGTAGTAAGAAGTGGAGTGGCCAAGAGTTATGTTGTAGTCACTGCAAAATTTCTCCATATTTTTATACTTAAATGTTGTTGTGTTTTTTGTGATGATTTTTATTGGACATCCGAACTTGGACAAAATATTGTCTTCCAAAAACTGGATGATAACAACATTTGTGGCCTGCCTGGTAGGAACTGCCTCAATCCACTTAGTGAAGTAATATGTTGCTGTCAAAATCCACTTGTGCTGATATGAGGATTGTGGATGTATTTCTCCTATAAAAGAAAGGCCCCACTGTTTGAAAGGTGCTTTAACAGAGATGGGCTTCAAAGGCAGAGGCTGCAATTTTTGTTTCCCATAAAAAATTTGACATTCATGACATCTTGAAACTTCTTTATAGACATAAAAAAAATGTTAGGCCAATAAAACCTAGCCCTCAGAATATTGTGCACAATGGTTTTCCAATAATGGGGCCCTCCACAGTCACCCTTATGGAAATTTCTCATGGTCTCCTCTGCTTCTTCTTCCAGCAAACAACTCAACAAAATTCCCCCTAGATCCTTCCAATATAGAGACTGATTTACCATACAAAACTTTGTTTCTTTCAACTTTAAGAATATGGCCTTTGTCTTACTCAATTCAGGAGGAGCCTGCAAATTTCTCAACACATAAATGATATCTGCATACCATGGGGAATCGAGGAATTTTTGGGATATTTGAGGAGCTCTCTCTTCCTCTGCACCTGTTGATAATTCAACAATGAAATTTATTCCTAATAGTTCACAATTGGTCTGTTCCATCAGCTTTGCAAGCCCCTGTCCCTTGATCAAATTTGTAGGTTTGATCTCAAGGTCATATTCTAACAGCACAACTGTCCATTTACCCCTTTTTCCTTCAGGATCAGACTGGGTTAAGATGTCTTTCACAGAACTACTGGGCACATAAGTAGTAGTATGGGAATGCATGATGTAAACTCCGAACTCTTTCAAGGCCTTGAATAGTGCATATGCTTGCTTCTCCATGATATCGTACTTCAAGGGGGCATCCCTTAATGTATTTCTGTAATATGCTATGGGCTTCTCAAAATTCTACTCATTTTTCTGTAGTAAAACACCAACAATTGTGTGCTCTGAGGAAAAAGAGAACAATATGAAGTCCTTTTCAAAATTAGGATTGGCTAGTACTAGAGGCTTGGTCAATGCCACTTTAATGTCTTTGAAGGAGTTTCTGGCTTCTGGGGTCCACTTTATTTTATTTCCTTTCTTGAGCATGTTATTAATATACTTTATGATTTCAGACAAGTTAGGGATAAACCTTCTCAGAAAATATACTTTTTCTAGGAAAGATTGTACCTCCTTTTTACTTCTGGGTATGAAAATTTTTAAGATTCACTCAACTATGCTAGGATCCACCTTTATCCCCTCTTTTTAAATAAGGTGACCCAACAACTTTCCTTCTTTCATGGAGAAATTTGACTTCTTGGGGTTAAACGAGATACCAAACTTTCTACACTTTTGAAATGCCCTTCTTAGATGCTTGAGGTGTTCTTCATATGAAACATAATACAAACTAATATCATCTAGGTAGATAACAATGAATTTTTATTTCTCATCAGCAAAATCTATGTCCATAGCTCTTTGAAATGTTTCCCTTGCATTCATCATCCCAAAAGGAATTTTGGCATACATGAATGTACCCCATGGTGTTGTGAATGTTGTCTTTTCTTGATCATCCGGTTGCACCATAATCTGATTGTATCCAGAGAAACCATCCAACATTGACATTTTCTAATAACCTACCACCTCTTGTAGAATGTGATCCATATTAGGCAGTGGGTAGTTTTCCTTTAGAGACATCCTATTCATATTTCTGAAATCCACACACAACCTGATTTCTCCACTCTTTTTTCTGACTGGCACTAGATTTTCCACCCATTTAGAAAACCTCAAGGATACTATGATATTGGATTCAAATGGATTCTTTACTTCTTTCTCAATCAAGGGAAGAAACAAAGGGTTTATCCTTCTTAATTTCTATTTGAAATGCTTTTGATCTTATTTGATTGGGATCACATGCTGAATTATACTAGTGTCATAAAATGTCAGATCTTCATAGCTCTAGAAAAAAACATCGGGGAACTCTTTCATTAATTTGATATATCTCTCCTTGACTTTAGGGCTGAGTGTTGTGGACAACTTAATGATCTTGGGATCCTCTAGAGTCCCAATATTTCAATCTTCCACATCCCCTTCATTTACTGTAACTTTTGGACTTCTGGCCACATCATTATTATCAAAGAGTTTCTCGAATGGGACCAGACCCTTGGGAATGATGTTGCTCTTCAGCTGAACTATATCTCTACCTACAATCTGATTGTCGAAGTAACCATCCTTTTTGAAAGCAACTACATCCAATTCTTCATCACAGTATTCTTCATCAATGTTCAAATTTTCAAATCCATTCTCTAGTTTGAGGAAACTTTCTATTTCCTTATCATATTCAAAAACTTGCCAGTACTTAATATTATCAGGCACTGTTGGTCTATGCTTGATCTTGACCTCATATCCCCTGCTAGGAAAGATTGGAATTTAAAAAAATTAAGCTGAGGTGGCAAGGGAATCAACAATCCAATTCTGCCCTCTTGGAATCGCTGAGAGGCTATATTCTGAAAATCCTTCAAGCAGGTCAAGCATTGTATTCCTGTATTCTCTTAATCTGGGGTGTTTGGCTTGATATATTCCCTTCACCTGGTTTATGATCAAATCATAATCCCCATGAACAACTATCTTCTTAGCACCCATTTCCTTTAAATCCTTCAGTCCTAATACCAATGCTTCATATTCAACCATATTGTTTGTGCAATCAAAATCTAGCTTATAAGAGCACAATTTTGTAGCCAATATGGGGGGGTTAATCCACACACTAGATCCCGCCCCTTCTCTGCTAACAACTCCATAAAATCTCATGCTCCACATCTCATTTTATGCATTGTAATGCTACTATGAAAACTTCTCAATCTGCTGATTAGATCTATCTTTGTCAGCCATATAAATTTCTGGCCCTTTTTCTTCAAAACACAAATCATTGAAGAAACTAGAAGACCCTAACTCAGTTTTCACAAAGTAGATGGGATGATTAATCGGCTGTGACTTGTTCCTGACCATGTATTTGAGCAAAACCTCTCTGTACAACCTCCTATCTTGACCAAAGACAGGGATGGTGGTGTATGACATGTCCATCTGGAGATTTCCCTTCAATTTTGCAGCCCATGACCTGGACAACAACATGCCAAACTTGGGAGGAATATCAACAACTACTACATCCATGACCATATTCTTTGTTGGAATTTGAGCTAAAGACACCACTAGATATTTGATAAGACCTAGGCATTTCACCTTCCTTGAATCAAAAGATAACAGGTCTTTGTAAGGCCTTGTGATATCCAGACCCAATTGGTCCATGAACACCTTAGGCATCAGGTTATGGGATGCTCCTGAATCCAACATGGCATGTGCAGAGACATATCATGGATTTTCAGACTGACATAGAAAGGGGGGACTTCTTGAGCATCACTATTTTCCTTTACACGTGGGCCAAATAAGATGGTTGGGTGATCATCTTGTATGTTCAAAGTGTTATAAGTTTGTTCCATCGTAAGCATATTGATGATCTGATTTCTATATTCACTATTTTTTATCAATTCATTAAATGTTACATAAATTTTAATCTTGGCCATATCACTCTCAGAATTAAAGGAGGATGAGGTTTTCTCTACCTCTTTGGTGACTGTCTCCTTTCTTGTTTCAGGTACCTTCTTTTGGGGTTCTTCTTTCTTCTTTCCTTTGTCCACAATATCTTTTTCAGCATAGTCTTTTTTGGGTTGGCTTGAAGAGGGTATGTTACTCTGAGCTTCTTTGGTGGGGTTTCCATTTGGAGGATTTCCCTTTGGGGTGTTGGCATAAAATTTCTGATTTTGAAGATTATATTGTCTTTGGAATTTCATGATGGAGTTCTGCAACCCTGTTTGGTAATCTTCCACTTCTACTGACAACCTGTCATCATTTTACTGCATGAAAATTTCATTAGCATCCATGAACTGGTAATGTTCTTCTTTAGTCAAGAATACCTCTGCCTCATCTCCATCACAACAATGCATGTTGTCATCATAATTCTTGTTTAAATAGTTATTTTGAAAAGGAGGTCTTATTTGTTGACCCCCCTGGTTTCCCCGATTTCTCTGATCCCCTTGATTTATTTGGTCTCTTTGTATGATTTGTGGGATTGCTTGCCTTCTCTGATTTCTGGGTGGGCCATCATCTTGTTCTCGGGTGTTAGGATTATTATCTAAAGCCATTATTTCCATCATTTTTTCCATAGTTTTCATCATCATTTTAAACCTTTCTTCTGATGTTTGTGATGTCGAAGGTTGTGCCTTATCTTGAAATTTTTTCATGTCCCCGTCAAAGTCATCTTTGATCTTCCCCGAGTCCATTAGGTTCACTTATAGTTCTATTGCATCGTTCATCATGTCATCTAATGAAGTGGATCTTCTTTCCCTCAACAATAAAGCGAAATCACTTTCAAAGGAATCATCATATTTGAGTTGAGCAACTTTAGGCTGGGGGGGGGGGTGGTTTACCTCAGTAGGAATCATATTATAAACCTTTACAAATCTGGCTGAAAACTCCTGCACTATTTCATTAGCTGACCTCCTCATGTTATTATATTGGGTTAACAATTGCAGGGGGTTTTTCTTGTCACCCCACTTGGTGAGAACACCGGTTTCAAAGGCTTCAAAATTTATGATACTGGCTGCTGGGAGAGATTTGAACCACTTTCTCACTTCTCTTGCAAGACTTTGTGCAAACAACCTCATTTTTGCATCTTCAAAATCTACTTCTTCCAAGTCTATAAAATCATTGAACCAATCTAGATGTTTCTGGGATAACACACTACCTTCAACATCATACAATTTGATCCTTAGATTATACTCTCGAGGTAAATAATGTAACTTAGCAGGGAGTACAAGAGGATCAAATCTAGCTTCCATGGCTACTATGAGGGGTTGGAGTGGTTGTTGGTTCTGGGTATGAATCACTATAGGCTTCGTAGATGCAGCTAAAATCAAATCTTTGAATCTCTTTTCGTCAAAGATGACTTCATTTAAACAAGACTCGGATTTAGTTATGAACAAAGTTTGCTCAAATTTTACATCAAACTCAAGTTCTTCAATGCTTGTTACTCCATCCTTGGGAAAGGATAAATATCTGTCTAAATGCAAAACTGGGCTTATTTTCCTTTCTTTTCTTTTGTGTACAAGTTTTTCAAGATCAGACACAGGGATTGCAGCTTCTGGGTTTGGGTTTCCTCTAGTGTGAATTCTCTTGGGAGGCAAGATTTCTAGCTCAAACTGCTTGGTGCAACTGGTCTCTTCGTAATGGAGTCACCCAGGAAAAATTAATCTCATCCAATAAGGTGTTTGATCCACTTTCATCCTCGGGAATCAAATTTGAAGCTTTAAGTCATTCTTTTCCTAGGGAATATTTATCTTTCGTTCCTTGACAACGATGCCAAAATGTTAGCACTCTGTAAATTTTGTCCGGATGATAGACAAATGATAGAGGTAACTGTTTCAACCTAATTTAGATATGGATACTATCCTTCTCAGCTCAAAGAGGGCTCTCTCATGTCACTTGATGTTTCTTTGGCAACTAGTGGCTAGATTTATTTTTTTTGGGTTTTTTTTATAAAGTTGCTGGCAAGGATGGGGAGGGACACTTAGGGCTATGGAGTCAAAATTCTGAAAGTGAATGAAAACAATGGCTGGATGGTAGAACTATCCATAGGATAAAGTCTAAATGAGGTGATGATTCTAAGTTATAAATTGTATTTAAGCAAAGTGTAAGAATAAGGAGAAAACAAGTAATTGCATCAGATAATTACTGAAATGAATTTTGAATTAGTTAGGAATAAAATTACACAGTTTAAATCGCTTAAGCTGAGAGCATCACAAGATGAATTCTGAGCTTTTAACTATCCAATTTAAACAAAAGAAAATGCAAATGGAATTAAAGAATATAGGAAATACATACAAGGAGAAGAGAAAAAACTCATATCGCCACCATTAGAATCTTTTCATAGAGATTTCAAAATCTTCTGCATATGTATTCAATTCAGCTCCAAAAATTTACAATTGAGTTTAGAAAAAAACTAGAAGGTGCCCTTTCACTTATACCAACATTAATACATTCAAAACTTATATAATTTATACAATTCGAGTTCCTTTCAATTATAAACCGATTACAATAGCTCAACTGAAACGTTTCAACTTCTAGGACTGACTATAATAATTACATCTGACAGTTTCGGTATGGGAATCGATTACAATGATTTATCAAACAAAAAATGTTTCATGCACCCACAGCCGATTCCTCTGACCATTAATATTCTGTCTTCACCATTTTTCCTATTTGGTCCTCTGTCGGATCCACCATTCTGGTGACACTTGGAGGCTATTTACTGGTTCCTGGGAAATTGCACTTTATCTTTCCCAACTGCACTATCTCCTTCGACTACAAGTTAGAAGGGATCTCGTAGTCCATCATTTCCTTGATTAGTATCTCCAAGTCAATGCAAGAGGCATAATTCATGGTTGGCAACCCGATCTTCATTGTCTTGAATTGATTCAAGATCTCAAAATCTATGGTCAAATACTCCACCAGGTTTGTTCCCTTCAATTTTTCCTCCAGGTTTACAAACTTGGAGTGATCCATTCTGCATTGGGTAAGGTGAGAGGTGTATTCTTCTTGATCATACAATTTTCCTTTACCATCCCAAAATGGTGGGATGCCTTTGATGAACATCTCTTCAAACAGATCCTTAAATTCCTGTATACTTTTCTCCATTTGTATGGCCTTGGTCTGGACTGATTTCAATAGGTTATGCTTGGCGATGACTCTCCTAGCCCATATGATCAATGTGGTCCTGTCTTTGACCCCAATGGTCTGAAGTTCAATGGTGGGGATGGAATTCAACATATTTATAGCGTTTTGGGCCCACTCTGAGGGTTTCTTCGCTAGTGTCTCATTCACAACAGTGCACTTGCTTCTGGTTGTGATGGCCATGCTATCCTTATCATCTATGAAATTTAGGTACACCCTCAACTTAGCAGCCTCATCAGCAATGGAGTCCCAGATGACGTGTTTGGATCCCTACAAAATTCCTTTGCCTTTCTACCTTGTCTTCAACTTGTCTACTCTTTCCTACAAAGCTTGAATTGATTTCTGGAATTGGGCCATCTTCTCATCTTTTATTTTCATTTCTTGCTACATCTTTTCTATATCTCCCTTAAGGATTTTGATTTCTCCTGCCTTCAATCTAACTTATGACATAGCATGAACAAGTCCTTTAGTGTTTGACCCAGTTTCTGTAGTACAAGGTACAACTACAACCATATTTGATACTTATGCCTATCCTTGTGACCAATTCACCTTTTCTTTCTCCAACTGTAATACTTTGGCCTTGTAATTCAATGCTTCCTGTCGAAACGCCTCTTTCTCTTATTCTAGAGAAACCATATCTGTTGTTTGTGGATGTTCTGTGGCATACATTTTTATTTTTTTCTTCATGCTTGGAATCATCTTGTCTTTCTCTTCTAAGGAAGCTTTCACTCCCTGAGGGCCTTCAGATTCTAATCTCTTGACTTGAGTCTGCCAAGATCTGCTGGATTCTTTCTCTTGTCTCAACTGTCCCTCCAGCTTAAGTGCATGAGTTTTCAACCTTGAAATCTTCAATATCAGACCCAAGTAGTCTGAATACAACATGTCACTTGTGTTTCTGTGGAATTTCACCTTGTCTGGGGAACTGATGTTTTCATAATGCAGATTAACCTCGAACATATTATCCTCATCTGCAACTACTATGTTGAGTGTCTTCTTCTCTATATCCTTGATTGTGAACAGAGAAGACTTGTGATGAGAAATATTTTCTACCTCAGGTATCAACTCTCTTATTTCACTCATGGCCAAACTTCCTTTCACAACATATTGCTTTTCCAAATATTGTTTAGATTGATAGACCGCTCTAGGTTCTTTATCAAAAATGTGTTTTTTTTTCTACTGAAAGCTCTTGAGCTTCTTTCACCTTGGGGTATGCTCCTTTTACTAGTTTCCTACTTACTAGTGCCACTCTCCACCATATCCATACTTACTTTCTCTTTAGGCTCTTCTTTCTCCATGTCTACTATCTGTGGGGATTGTGTAATCTTTAATTTCTTGGGACCTGTCTGCTGACTACTTGCGCCTAGGGCCTCTGAACTTCTTCTCTTGGTATAGACACTTACTTTGGGAACTTTGAGTACCATATTCTTAGGAGCCTGTTGTGTCTGAGTCCACTGTAGGGTTGGCCCTAATTGTTGAGTTTGAGAAGGCTTCAAGATGGCTTCCATATCAACACAGGTTTCTAAATTTTCCATTTTGTCAAAACATTCAACATACTCATGCTCATAAGGGGCCTGTTTTCTCATCAATATTATTTTACATATGAATTGATGTGGATCATATCTTCTCCCTTGTAGCTGTGCAAATCCAAACTCCTTGAGTTTGGCCTGGATCTGAGATAAGAATGATCTAGTTTTTACAACAAAGGGTCCTATGATGAAAGGAAATTTTAGGTTGGATGCCTTGTGTAGTTTCAGGAAATGTTCTGTGTAATGATCCCAAGCCATTATGCAAGGATCATCACGGTTTTGGTGCATTTTTAAAACTTTTCCTGAGTAAGGTATTCATAAAACACTTTGCTGGTCTACTTATTTACTTGTGTTTTCTTGTTGAATGGCCTCTTGATTTCGGCCTTAGGGTTTACTGATGTGTTATATATGTGTATTGTAGCTATAAACAAGAATAGGAAACCATGGAACATACCTCAACCATATGCAATATGATAGACAAGACAAAACATCTCAAATCTTCTTTTATTCATAAGATAGAAGAACCTGCTACAATGGAGATGCCAATTTGGAATGCTCAACAGATGGCTATGAAAATAGACAATAGAGCTGCTACAAAAAGATCCCATCAATACAAAATAAGCCTCCAAAGGCTGGATAAGAGATGAAGACCAATGCCAAGTAGATCTGGGCCAAGTGCCAAACCCCCACTGGAAGATGCCATGTCCTGCTAGAACGCTAAAGCTCCTCAACAATTTGGCCCTGGTGCCAAAGATGTCCAATCACCTCAAGAAAGATGCCAAATAGTAGATTGGGTGATGGCAAGAACAACCTAGGTGCCCGAATCTCTAAGATCCCTCTCAAACCCTGTAGATCTAAAACTCCTCCACTGAATGGTGTGCCCCCCTGGATGGATAAAACCCTAATAATTCAGCCTGGATGAATGAGGCTTCCAAACCTCCCGAAACTCTCCAAAATGATAGATCGGGGCTTGGTTACCTCCCTGGTGAAGTCCCAAGCGAAATGGTGAATATCTGATCTAGCAAATGACTGAAACCAATTTTTGAAGTTTTCTCCTCTCCTCCAATTCATCCCATGCATCTAATAAATCAAATAGCACCTGAAACTCCTCATGAATGGACTAGATTTGATGTCCAAGGCCCTGCAATGAAAACCCAAGTGATAGAATCTCCAAAAGCCCTGCCAATCTCCTACAACGAATCTATCTCCAAGGATGGTGCGCCCCCCTTGCTGGAAACCCCCAATGGTACGCCCTCCTTCTCTTCGTGTGCCCGTGGCTATGTAGAACCCTCCTGCACTAATGTAGAACCAATCTAGAATGGTGTGGGAGTGTATTGCATATCTGAGACCAAGCTTGGGACAAGCTAGGTGGAATATTTCACCATTGAATCGTCCTCTAGGGTTTGTTAAGTCAAAACCCTCAAAACCCCCAATGCTAGGCTCACTAGCTAGAAGCCAGAAATCCAAATGATTAAACCCAACCCTTCAAGGGTTCCATCAACCCCTCAGTAAAGAGCATCATGAGTCTGGTTGGAGAAATGTCTTGCACCATCACTGCCAACATTTGAAATTCTTCAATATATACCTCAACCGTGCCAGTTTGCTTGACCTGTGTGAGCTCCTAGAAGTGTAGCTCAAGATCCCCTTGATCAAACCTATCAATGAGACTCTAAGTAAATTCTGGGTAGGATACTATTTGATTGTGGCCTAGTGTGGTGAGTCCATGATACCATCAATCATGAGCTTTTCCATCCAAGTACATAGTGGCAAACTTGATGGCTTCCATCTCCCTCACGGGGTTAAGCTGCAGGTAGGTATCCATCTTTTTCACCCATGCTTGTACTATCATATTGGTCGTACCATCAAAGTATGGAATCTCTATCTTCCCTGCTCTTTGTTCAAACTCAAAGCTGCTCCTATGGTTCGGCCTAGGCTTATTTTTGAACTTGAGCTGGAAATACTGATCCAGGGACATTTTCTTTTGAATCGTCATATCCAACCCATAGTACTCCTTGGTACATATCACCATTTGTTCAACAAAATCATCCACCTGTTCCTGTTGCACTTGCTCATCTATGAATGTGGGCATGTATGGCCTCGGGTTAGCCCTGCTACCCAGATGTCGGCCTAGCTGTTCATCTGTGAACATGGGCATGTATGGTCTAGGGTTGTCCCTGATACCCATCTTCCCATTGGATGTGCCTCCTCCCTGACTTCCTTCGGATATGGGAGCTTTCTCCGGGTTATATCTGATCTCACTATGGAATCCACTGGATCCACTAGCCACCTTATTCCCATACGTCTCAGGGTCCTTCCCTTGATGAGTCATTTGCATCAAAAGATCAGTTATTTAGGATTGGTTCTCGTTAATCTTCCTCAGATTCTCATCAAACTTCTTCAAGGTTTCAGTGATTTTGGCCTGTCCCCTTAGGTTGGTTTCCTGGTTCTCCTATAAATGGTGGACCAAGTTGCCCTCTGTGAGATTTATGGTCTGCTGGAACTTGTCAAATTCGGCTGCCAAGAAGGCCAAGCCTTGAGGCTCACGGTCATCCCCTGACCCTTCCATTTTAGCCTCTGTTTCACTGGTTGGTTTCGTCCTTCTACCCATAAAGATTCCACTGTACCTCTGCATGTGATGATCCCTCCATAGGTTTGGAGGATAAAAGCTCTGATACCACTGTAATGATCCCAAGCCAATTTTTTTCTTGGAATCACTAACTACCACTAACGTGTTTGATGTGCAGGTGGCTATTGAAGTGTTCCAGTTATTTAAATGGTGTTTATACAAGATTCATCCAACACATGCAATATCACAACATATTCAAGATATAGAAAAAACAACATAGATCTGACCTTTATTATAAGAATCATGAATCAGATACAATAGGAAGAGAAGATATGGAATAATCCTCAGATGGCCCCAATAGATAACAGATATGAGCTGCTACAAAATACTCCCACTAATACAAAACAAGCCTCCAAGGTTGGATAACAAATGAAGGTCAATACAAATAGATATGAGCCGTATGAATGCCAAATCCTCAAGTTGAAGGATGCCATGCTCCAGTAGAAGGTTGAAACCCTCAAGAAGTAGGCTCTGATGAAGGAAGACTCCAAATGATCCCAAAATCTACCAACTGATAGATCAGGGTGATAGGAGCTCCCTCCTAAAGTCTCAGGCCAAAATGCTAAGGCCAACCCCTCCAAATACTGAATCCTCTAATGAAGTTGTGCCCTCCTAGAAGTCTGGGACCCTAGATAACTCGGCCTTGATGAAGGAGGCCTCCAAATGCTCTGAAACTCTCTAGGAATATAGATCGGTCTATGGAAACCCCGTGGGAGAAGTTTCAGATCTAGATTCTAGGTAGATCTCCCTAGATATGAGAAATATGGAATCAGAGGACGTCCTCCTAGCCTCAAAGTCATCCCAAAATGTAGTTGAAGATATGATGATGATAACTCTTTAAAGAAACCCTCAAAGTGATGGTTGAGCACCTGCAAGTAAAACCCAAGTGTTGGAATGCCCAATGTCTCTCCTGATCAGCTGGATCAAACTCTCCTTTAGATGATGATGCACCCTTGCTAGAAATTCCTGAACAATATGGCCCTATTTCTTTTTTGAATCTATTGGTGGATATGCGATAAGTGTAGAATGGTGTGGGTGGAGTCTTTCATCCCCGAGACCAATCTTTGGAACAAGTGAGTGAATCTTTCACCACTGAGTTGCTCACAAGGGTTTGTAACAACAAAACTCCCAAACTGTATGCTCAAGAGAAATAACAAGAAAATACCAAAATCCAGAATGCCCCATACGTGTGCCCCAACCTTTTATTTATACTTTTTCTTCTATTTCTCTGTTGAGTTAGATTAACTCCCAGGGTTAACTCTTCCAGCGCTTCTATTCTTTCATTGAGTTATCTTTTACTCCTTTTTAACTTTTCCTCAAGTCAACTTAAGAATATAACCTTAGTCTAGTTGACCGTCTCCCCTTAGTTTGAGACTATGGCCTAGTGGGGATGCCTAATCCACTGAGTCTTCTCAATACCTCTTCATCAAGAGGTGGGGGGAATTACAGTCTCCCCTGCTAGAAATTGCTTGTCCTCAAGCAATTCCAAACCCGTTTCTCTCACCACTTGTTC
Source organism: Picea glauca (assembly GCA_000966675.3). Taxonomy (NCBI): domain Eukaryota; kingdom Viridiplantae; phylum Streptophyta; class Pinopsida; order Pinales; family Pinaceae; genus Picea; species Picea glauca. The sequence goes on along the minus strand of JZKD02S1133942.1, from coordinate 187,422 downwards.
ATTTTCCCATGTGTCATCCTTAATGGGTAGATCCTTCCATTTGATCAGGTACTCCTTGATGCTTCTATTCCTGAGCTTCTTTTCTAAAACCTCCAATATCTCCTCTAGAACCAAAATGAGCTTTCCCTCTTCATCCATGGGAGGTAATACCTCAATGGGTGTGATGTGTTGGCCTATGGCTTTCTTAAGGCAGGAGACATGGAAGACATTGTGTATTCTGCTGCCCTGTGTAAGCTCTAGCTCATAAGCTACAACCCCTATCTTCATGTTGACTCTATAGGGCCCAAAGAAACATGGCTGTATCTTCTCTGCTCCGCTTCTCTTTATGGAAGCCTACCTGTATGGTTGAAACCTTAGATAGACTAAGTCACCAACCTCAAAAGCATGGTCAACTCTGTGCTTGTCTGCTTGGACATTTTGCTAGTTCTGTGGTCTCTGTAGATGATCCTTTAGCTCCCTGAGAATGTCTTGGCTCTGCTATATCCAATCCTATACCATGGGCACCTGACTATCACCGAAAGCAATCTCCACAAAAGATAAAGGTTCATAGATATACAAGGCCCTAAACGGTGACATGCCTATGGACACATGCTAGGTGGTGTTGTAGCAATACTCTCCCAAGTGCAACCATCTGGCCCACGCTTTCTGTTGCCCTGCCACATAATTTCTGAGGTAGCCTTCCACCCACTTGTTGACTATCTCGGTCTGTCCATTCATCTGAGGATGATAGCTGGTACTAGGAGTCGAGGCCATACCAACCAATCTGAATAACTCCTGCCAAAATGTACTCATGAACCTGCTATCCTTGCCACTGATGATGGTCTTGGGTAGGCTGTGCAACCTGAAAATCTCCCTAAAAAATAGTTTGACCACCTGTGCTACACTGAAGTCAGTAGCTATGGAGAAGAAGTCTGCAAACTTTGTCAACCTGTCCACTACTACAAAAATGCAGTCCTTCCCATGCGTCTTTAGCAACCTAGTGATGAAATCCATGGATATGCTTTCCCACTTGTACTCCAGAATGGGTAAGGGTTGCAGTAGTCCTTCTAGGTGTGTGTGCTCATCCTTGTTCTCTTGACATGTAGTACACTCCTTGACGTTCTTTATCACATCCTCCTTGAGGCCCTTCCATGAGAACCTTTTCCTCACCTGCCTGTACGTCTTGCTGATCCCCTGGCGTCCTGCCATCGGTAAGTCATGGTACGCCTGCAATACCTTGGCCTTGAAGGCCGATATAGGAACCAAAAAGATGCGGTCCTTGTAATAGATGAGGTCATTTATAAACCTGAAATTATCATCTTGTACCTGCCCATCCAATAGCTAACACACGAACTGATCCTTTGTATATTCCATCACCAGATGGTCTTTCCAGTCAACTGATATCTCTGTCATGGAAAAGATGGATGGCCTCCTGGATAATGCATCAACAACCACATTATTCTTCCATTTGACAAATTCAATGTCAAATTCATAGGTTTGTATTATGTGTACCCATTTCTATTGTCTCTAATTCAAGTCCTTCTTCTCCAATAGGTATTTAAGACTGTTATGATTTGACTTGACCACAAACCGTGCACTTACCAAGTATTGCCGGAATTTGGCTAGTGCGTGCATGATAGCCAACATTTATTTGTCATAAATGCTATAGATTAGCTTGGGACCCCTGAGTTTTCGACTTTCATAGGCAAGAGGATGCCTATTCTGCATCAGTACGACCCCTATCCCTTCTCCTGAGGCATCACACTCCAAGGTAAAAGGTAGGCTGAAATATGGAAGGGCCAGGACTGGGCATGTACTCATTACCTTCTTCATCTTGTCCATCATCATTTGGGCCTCCTCATTCCACTTGAAGGCTCCTTTCTTAGTCAAATTGGTCAAAGGTGCACACAACTAAGAAAATCCCTTGACAAATTTCCTGTAGTACGTGCACATGCCCATAAATCCTCTCAATTCTGTGAGTGTCTTAGGAGTAGGCCATTCCATGATGGATTTTATTTTCTCCTGATGTACCTGTACCCCCTTTGCTCCAATGATGGCCCCAAGTAAATAACCTCTGTCATTCCAAACTCACATTTGGACTCCTTAGCGTATAGTGATTGTTCCTCCATGATTTTCAAAATTTGATCCACATGTCTGAGATGCTCCTCCCACGTCTTTCCGTAAATGAGCAAGTCATCAAAAAATACCAGCAAATGCTTCCTCAATTGCCTATTGAACACATGGTTCATACAATATTGGAATGTAGCTGGGGCGTTGGTTAACCCAAAGGGCATCACCAACAATTCATAGTGGTCGTAATGGCATCCGAAGGCTATTTTTGAGATGTCCTCCTCCCTCATATTGATCTGATGATAGCCAGAACGAAGGTCAATCTTTGTGAAGTAGACAGTTCCATGCAACTCGTCTAGCAGCTCCTCAATCCTTGGTATCGGGTACCTGTTTTTGATGGTCTTTTTATTCAAGGCCTTTAAGTCAATGCACATCCTCATAGTTCCATCTTTCTTCTTCACCATCACTACTGAAGAAGAAGAAGGGCTAGTGCTTGGTCTGATGTGCCCCATGTCCAAGAGTTCCTTGATGGCCTTCTCTATCTCATGTTTGTACTTCTTTGGGTGTCTATATGGTGTGGTAATGACTGGTTTGGCTCCTTCCTCTAGCTCAATCATGTGCTCAAACCCCCTGTCTGGTGGTACCCCTAGGGGAATCGGTCCAAACACCTTATGGTGCTTGTCAAGGATTTCTTTGATCTCTAGGGTGTAGTGAACCTTGCCCTGCTCATCCATATGTGCTGAAATCCTACATTCTGTTACGTACACTATCTCATCTCTTCAGAAGATGGCCTCCATCCTCTTGTCCATGACCACCTTTGTAGCATTCCCTGTCATGCCCTTGAGTACTATCTTTCGTCCACCCTCCTCTGTGAATGACATCTCCATGGTCTTGTAGTTGGTGGTGATAGGTCCCAACGTGCTTAGCCACTGAACACCAAGGATGATGTTGGTATCCGGAAGGTCCATAACATAGATGTCCTATACCAGCTCATGCCTACTCAAGGTAAGCTTCATGCCAGGGATGTATTTGTCACAGGGAATAGTGCCTCCACCTGCTACCTCCACCTTGAACCCTTCAAACACTACTGTGGGTATGTGCCTCCTTTTCAACAATGCTGAATCAATGAAGTTATGAGAGGCTCCCCCATCAATCATAACTGATACCTTTTGTCCCTGCAAGACCCCCCTCATCCAGAAGGTGTTATACTTGGGCACTCCACTGTTAGACGCTAAGGTATCCATACAGTCCTGTCCTGCCTGTCCTGTGATCTCTTCTTCTACTGCCTCAATTGTTTCGGCCTCAATGTTCTATATCTGTCTGATCTCCTCCTCCTCCTCATTGTCAGAAGTGACCCCTATGTAGTGCACTTGACCATGACCCATGCATTTGTGTGCTGGGTTCCATGGTTCTTTGCAAGTGAATCAAAGTTGCTTCCTTCTTAGCTCCCTCCTGGTGTTCTCATCCACTCTGCCACGACCCCTGTCAAAACCCCTTGGGTCACGCCCTCCCTGATTCATTGGAGGCCTTTGATATCTTCCACCATTGTTAAGAGGTGGTCTGGGTATGAATTTTGGCTTAGTAGCTGGCCCCAAATCCCTTGCCTTCCAGATAACCTCCTGTAGGTTGATAGGCTTGAAATACTTTACCCAACCCTTCAAGGGTTCCATCAACCCCTCAGTAAAGAGAATCATGAGTCTAGTTGGAGAAATGTCTTGCACCATCATTGCCAACCTCTGAAATTATTCAATATATACCTCAGCCGTGCCAGTTTTCTTGATCTGTGTGAGCTCTCGGAAGTGTAGCTCAGGATCCCCTTGATCAAACCTATCAATGAGCCTCTGAGTAAAGTCTGAGTAGGATACTATTTGATTGTGGCCTAGTGTGGTGAGTCCATGATACCGCCAATCATGAGCTTTTCCATCCAAGTACATAGTGGCAAACTTGATGGCTTCCATCTCCCTCATGGGGTTAAGCTGCAGGTAGGTATCTAGCTTTTGCACCCATGCTTGTGCTGTCATCTTGGCCGTAACATCAAAGTATGGAATCTCTATCTTCCCTGCTCTTCGTTCAAACTCAAAGCTGCTCCTGTGGTTCGGCCTAGGCTTATTTCTGAACTTGATTTGGCAATACTGATCTAGGGACATCTTCTTTTGAATCATCATATCTGACCCATAGTACTCCTTGGTACATCTTGCCATTTGTTCAACAAAATCATCCACCTGTTCCTGTTGCACTTGCTCATCTGTGAATGTGTGCATGTATGGACTTGGGTTAGCCCTAATACCCAGATGTCAGCCTAGCTATTCATCTGTGAACGTGGGCATGTATGGTCTAGGGTTGGCCCTGCTACCTATCTACCCATTGGACGTGCCTCCTCCTTGACTTCCTTCAGATCTGGGAGATTTCTCCGGGTTATATATAATCTCACCATGGAATCCACTAGATCCACTAGCCACCTTATTCCCATACATCTCAGGGTCCTTCCCTTGATGAGTCATTTGCATCAAAAGATCAGTTATTCGAGATTGGTTCTTGTCAATCTTCCTCAGATTCTCATCAAACTTCTTCAAGGTTTCAATGATTTTGGCCTGTCCCCTTAGGTTGGTTTCCTGGTTCTCCTGTAAATGGTGGACCAAGTTGCCATCTGTGAGATTTATAGTCTACTAAAACTTGTCAAATTCAGCTACCAAGAAGGCCAAGCCTTGAGGCTCACGGTCATCCCCTAAACCTTCCATTTTGACCTCTGTTTCACTGGTTGGTTTCTTCCTTCTACCCATAAATATTCCACTGTACCTCTGCATGCACTGATCCCTCCATAGGTTTGGAGGATCAAAGCTCTGATACCACTGTAATGATCCCAAGCCAATTTTTTGCTTGGAATCACTAACTACCACTGACATGTTTGATGTGTAGGTGGCTATTGAAGTGTTCCGATTATTTAAATGGTGTTTATACAAGATTCATCCAACACATGCAAGATCACAACATATCCAAGATATAGAAAACACAAGCACAGATATGACCTTTATTATAAGAAGCATGAATCAGATACAATAGGAAGAGCAAATTTGGAATAATCCTCAGATGGCCCCAATATATAATAGATATGAGCTTCTACAAAATGCTCCCACTAATACAAAACAAGCCTCCAAGGATGGATAAGAAATGAAGGTCAATACAAACATATCTGATTCGTATGAATGCCAACTCCTCAAGCTGAAGGATGCCACGCTCTAGTAGAAGGCTGAAACCCTCAAGAAATTGGCCCTGATGAAGGAAGACTCCAAATGAGCCCAAAATCTACCAACTAATAGATCAGGGTGATAGGATCTCCCTCCTGAAGTCTTAGGCCAAAATGCTAAGGCCAACCCCTCCAAATACTGAATCCTCTAATGAAGTTGCGCCCTCCTGGAAGCCTGGAACCCTAGATAACTCGACCCTGATGAAGGAGGCCTCCAAATTCTCTGAAACTCTCTAGGAATATAGATCGGGCTATGGAAACTCCATGGGAGAAGTTTCAGATCTAGATTCTAGGTAAATCTCCCTAGATCTGAGAAATATTGAATCACATGACGTACTCCTAGCCTCAAAGTTGTCCTAAATTGTAGCTGAAGATCTGGTGATGATAACTCTTCAAAGAAACCCTCAAAGTGATGGTTGATCACCTGCAAGTAAAACCCAAGTGTTGGAATTCCCAACATCTCTCCTGATCAGCTAGATCGAACTCTCCTTTAGATGATGATGCACCCTTGCTGGAAACTCCTGAACAATATGACCCTGTTGCTTTTCTGAATCTATTGGTGGATATGTGATAAGTGTAGAATGGTGTGGGTGGAGTCTTTCATCCCCGAGACCAAGATTTGGAACAAGTGAGTGGATCTTTCACCACTGAGTTGCTCACAAGGGTTTGTAACAACAAAACTCCCAAATTGTATGATCAAGAGCAATAACAAGCAAATACCAAAATCCAGAATGCCCCATAGGTGTGCCCCAACCTTCTATTTATACTTTTTCTTCTATTTCTCTGTTGAGTTAGATTAACTCCCAGGGTTAACTCTTCCAGTGCTTCTATTCTTTCATTGAGTTATCTTTTACTCCTTTTTACCTTTTCCTCAAGTCAACTTAAGAATATAACCTTAGTCTAGTTGACCTTCTCCCCTTAGTGTGAGACTATGGCCTAGTGCGGATGCCTAAGACACTGAGTCTCCTCAATACCTCTTCATAAAGAGGTGGGGGACATTACATTTTGTCTCTGAGATGATTCTCTGCCTGATGAACTCCAGGGAAAAGAATTTGGGTGTCAGAAAAATAGGCAGAAGGTAAGGGGCCTCTTGACAGCCATATACCCAAATTATAGTAGAGTGCATGAAAAACACCCAATCTCCCACTCATTTTTTTGGATTTGGATGCAAATAACTTTTCATGTCCTCCAAGACTCTTGGCAGGCTAGTGTTGAAGATCAGGTTTTGAAATCTAGACATGATCTTTTTTTTGAAAATGAGAATTGTGATTCTCTTGCATTTAGTTGAGATGAATCTTTCTTCAGGGAACTCTTTCTTGTTTGTCTCCAGGAGAATCTTTAGAAATTATGTGTAATACCTAAAGTGTCATAGTGACTAGAAATTCACTAGCTATTTGTGTACATTATCAACTATGAATCCTTCAAAACTGATATGGACTGGCTGACTAGAGGTTGACTGGAAAAAAGTTAACATAAGACCTAACATGACCTCAACTATATATTTGTCATTATCTAAACCTAAAATATGAGTGAGTATGGAATAGGCCCACTGCATTTCAATAACCATGATGTTTACATTCATTGGCAAGGACAATCACTCAGAATAATGCTCAGGTTTGACAATTGTCTGCAAAAATAGGTTTTTGACCTCCGAGGGAGATTCCCTGTAAACCGTAACTAGATTTTCTTCCTTGAAGGGTTCAGACGCTGTGGAGGGAGACTCTGGTATGCCGAGGGTGTATCAAATTGATGAGCTATCTACTCTACATAGGACCTCCGACCCTAATTTATTTAAAACGACCTTGTTTTCCTTTGAGTATTGTTTTGCGCACCAACCTATGAATTCTGGGAAAGGAAATGAGACTTCGACGATGTAAGGGACTATGGAGGCCTAGAATTCTTTAAGAAAGGGTATCTGTCTCCCTACATTATCTGAAAAATTAGCTCTGGACATGAAGATGGGTGAGACGGTTATTTTGGTGTCGAACACATTAGAATCTTTGTCAATTAGGGATTCCTCGTTTGGAGGGGGATATTTCTCTGTTATAGACAAAATGACAGGGTCCATGGAAGTGATGAAAAATACCTGTGAATGGGCAGAAGATGCACAAGTCTGGTGTGCTGTTGAGCTACAGTTTGGATGGAGTAGTCACGCTAATTTCAAACATTCCAGTGATTTGAAAAATTATAAAATAATGACAAGGGTCCACTCCTTTATATACACCCGAGACAAAGTGGTTTGGGATAGACTACTTTTCTCCCTAAAATTCATCCAGTGGCACCACGTGGTCCCGAGATAAAACCATGGTATTATTTTCGTCCCTCTTTCAAGAATTAACCTCCGCACTTGTTCTCAACCCGAAACGATCCATGACCGTTGATCTGTGGCCCGCTGGGTCCCATAAACTCCACACTTCCTCTAGACTTAGCCTCCTTCCACTATATATAGCCGCATCCCCAATCTATAATGCCTCTACATTAGTTTATCCTCTCGCTAAGTCTTGAAACTTGGATTCCATATGATTTTTTTATAGTGATAACATATCCTTCAAAAGTATCGATGTCTAAAGTGGTAATGGTACTATCCAACACAACTTGAGAAACAACATAAAAGAGGTGATGCTAATACATTTCCAAGGTCTTTAAATTGACCATCATGGGATGAGTCTACACTATGTGAATATATGTGTTGGATTAAAAAATAGTGAGACGCCATTTGATTACCATTCATTGATGTATACTATTAACAAACACGAGAAAATACACTGATAATGATAATGGGTGTTAGTGTACCTAGTACAATATAACAAGTGTGAATACAGGATCTGATGTCGAACACCTGGTAGAATCTATTGATTAGGGGACATTGATATATTCCCACTGTCATAGTGAGGGAACCTGCCACTGATGAATACAATCCCCAAGTTACTAATAAAGACTATATATCCCTATCCCAAATCAAGATGTGTCGAAGTCGATAGGAAGAGATCTGTTGAAAGGAGGGAATTAAGGCATCCCCCATCAACCAACACAAGGTGCAGTAGAAGGCCGCAAATTTGGAAGAACTCGGAAAAATTGAAAACCACCAATGGGGAAAAATGGAATCCAAGGTACCACATGAATCCCAATGTGTGAATAATTTTCTTGACATCTGACACAAGGGAAAACACTCAGTCAATGACCAATGATGAAATTTCATTTGTTGAGCACAAGGTCACCTATCAATAATGTAAATAGGGCTAGGGTGCAACTCGAGGTCAAACTCTTTGAGCAATGTGTCATAGTATATAAGAGTTACCTTGTAAGCAGGAAGTCAATGGGTACCTTCCATACCAACATGAGTATAGAACACAAATACTTTTGATTATGAGAAGCAATTGAAATATGGGAAGGATAACTTGCAAAGTCAAGAATTATGTGGAATGGTTGACACAGGAAAAACTTCCTCTAAACATGAACACGACACAATGAAATGACTTAGGAAGTATGGACTGAGAATGAACATTGATATAAATATGTGATGTAGGAGTAAAAAACAAACTCTCCATAGTGACTAGAAGAATAACTAACCAGAGGAATAAGAACTCGATGTAATTAGTTCAGTTTCCTAAAGCCATACTAAACCCAAATTGTTGAGACCAAACTCAAAACTTTGTGTTTTTTTCATAGGTGAATCAAATGCTTCTAATAACCAAAGATAATAATTGTTCCCACACTCTTTTTTTTGTTATTTGATTATTTTTCTTTTTTGTATTGGAAATCCTGAAAAATAATAAAAGAATGCTAAAGTACATGGAGGAAACAAGTGTCATGGGAAAGAAAACTAGTTCCAAGAACAAGAAACATACCTATGCTCAATGCAAAGAAACATGAGCAGGATATGGTAACTCGGGGGAATGATTCCTCTTAGGATACATGTGTCAAATTACAAAGGAAAATATTGCAAGGCTAGCAAATGATGAGAATGCATAAGCAAATGGTTAAGAAACAACAAGATGAAGATGACATTAGGCTCAAAAGCGCAAGTGGTAGGTATGCGATGCAGTTACAACATGAACACAAACATATGGGATCCCTACGGGTAAATATCTAGAATAATATTGAGAATAAAGTGAGTCTTCAATGCAATGTCACAACGAGACTAACAAGACTCCCACGCCTAAAAAAAACTTCAGCATGGGACAGAAAAGGAAAATCAAGGTGCTATCTAGGATGCCCATGATCGGTAGGCTCTACCATGAACAAAAGACAATTAATGTTAGGGATAAAGGCTTGTGTCTCTAGTAAGTGGGGTTGACCCTAAGGTTAATGTATAAAAGGGCACTGATTGTGCAAAATGCAAGGTGGAATAAACCTGCCCTATATGCTAGTGACAAAGACATTACCTGAAACGAGTCACACAAAATGGACCAGATATGAAAAACACCATTTTAATCATCTTCCCTGCAAAATATAGTCTAAAATGATCATCTTATACACAAAATTCGGTTCATTAGGTGACTTAAATTAAAAAATAGTGAAAAACTATGTACAAACTGGGTAAAAATTTCATTATAATAGTGAAATTTGACCCAAATAAACAATTCATTTGTGTTTTTATTAATATAGTGAAAATTGAGTGAAAAACCCTACAAAATTCTAGAAATCATTATGAGAACTACATGAGTTAGATTCACACACCATTAGAACCAGGTTAGAAAGCATTCCATCCATAATTTTTTCAATTTCTGCAATTTTTAAGTCAGTATTTCTTGTTTTCAAGGAGGGGCATGATTTTAATGTGCCCACCTTTGGCATGAGGCTTGTAAACCCAGCCATATATGTGCATTCACTTAACTAAAACCCCACACATACATGATTATATCCGAAGAAAGGCACACATATGTACACAAAATTTGGAAAATGAGATATTAACCCCTCCTTTTCACTTGTAGACTTCAATATGGTGATTGAATGGAGAGAAAGGGAAAATGAGGATGTCAATAATGAAATTGAAGATAATTTGGAGGTATTGGGATCCCTCCAAAAATGTGGTTTACAAAAATTATATCAGTGCCTAAACATGCAGGAACAAAAGAGACTGCTACAACTCCTTATTAGTTATTTGGAATTAGACACGAATGCATTCATGCTTGATGTAAAATCTCTCAAACTATAGGTTGAAGATATTTATTTAATTACAAGGATCTTAGAGGAGGTGACATGGTCAACATTCATACTCAAGGGGGAATAGGCATGACCATAGAGGATTATATTGCACTCTACTTCACCCTAGGGACACAATGGGTTGGGAATCAGGTCCCAATATGTAACATAGAGAACCTTAGTCTAAACGTTATCTTACATACCATTACCATGATTGCAAGATCCGCTTCTTTACACTACACATTGAGACTGCAGATTTTTTATGTTGTAGGGTGCTTACATCAAGTTATATATGACTGGAGTACATCTTTGTTGCAGAGTATGAAAAATCATCTCACAGAATGAAAGAATGGGAAGATGAAGAACTTTGGATATGGAAGTATTTTGTGTACCTTCTTCTTTGAAAGGGGATATACTATGAGTCCTATATTTTTTATGGCACCACATGAGCTACATGAACCATGCCTTATATGATGGTCCACATTGATACAACGCCTAGGAGGTGGGCACCTAATGAATCCTTATGATGATGCTTTCTTTGATTGGTGACAATGCCAAATTACAACGATTGATGACTATTCCTATGAATGGATTAGTTTTTATAGGGATCAAGACATTCATGCACCTCCTGGTGCTAAATTGGGAAAGATCGATAAATAAACATTTTTAAATTTTGTTTATTTCTAAAGAAGAAAACCAAAATATTTTTGGCATGGATAACGAAATAGAAAAAAATGTAATGAATGTTTAGATATTGGACCAAGAAGGCCTAAGGGATACCCATGCCACCATTGTAGAGGATGCAATATGGAGTATCCATGCAAGGATGCCGAGGGAACTCTTTAGAATATTCAATGAAATCTGGACAGATTGACGCATGAGGTATCGATGGTCCAGATAGAGGATTCGCAGGAGAAGAGGTAGGGACAGGTTGTCGGTGTACCAAATGCATGGGTGAAACTCTTCTGGTGTCTATCCAACACTGTAGTGTGTTATAGGGACACACATGCAAGGGTAGGGCCCTCAACATATATTTTACTTTAATCATTGTATTGACATATAGATATATATTCGGGGCTAGAGGCCTAATTTTGTAACTTATGATCCACATTTTTTGTACTTAATAGACATTAAAAATATATATATACAGATCTTTTTTCCTCAGTACTTATGTGTAAATGTGAAAATCCTTTATGTACATTTATGTGTGTGCTTCTGTATTTTAATTGTGTGAAAAATTCCAATCTAATACAGAGTTGGCATATGCATCAGATACAAACTTTTCCCTCATATAAACATGAATATATGTAATGTAACTAAAATGACATTCTATAACACATACCTGAAGAAATCGTTGGATCAACGTAGGATCACACACATGGTATTCACTGTTAAGCTGTGACACCACCAATAGGAAATCCAGGCGTACTTCTAAATCTAGGATACCATGCAAAATGATGTGGCATAGAATTTCTATCATATGCTTAACCTGAAACATATAATACCAAAATAACAATATACCCCAATAATAAAATGAACATTCAATAGAGAGTAGAAACAAAATATTGATATCACCAAGAAATCTTTGTTCACTTGCCTCTTCGAGGGGGAAGCCTCGAAAATGAGTAGAGCTCTCTTACAATAATGCTCAAGATAAAATTTATCATACCTCCTACTCTTATCTATTCTAATTCTATCTTCTAAAGAACATTCTAGAGGATGATCTTTTTAGAAGAGAAAGCTTCTATTAGGTCTTCTTACATTGACTTCTTCACATTTATTTAATAGGCCTTATTAACTAATGTTGGAATTTATTACATGGAAAATGTATCATGCTAACTAATGACCAACTAAGAGTGGTTAGGCTAAGACCCTCAAAAATTCAATCACAATGCTAAAATCAGTCACATTATTTATTGTTGGCCCCAGACAAGTGCCTCTAGATGAAACCACTTGGTCCAAAGGAAAATAAATCACCCATGCGAAGAAATAAATATTCCGAGTGTGATAGATGGCGCCATCGAAAAACCTGATGTAAAATGAAGATTCCAGTGACATCTTCCAATCAAGAAGAAACACCATAAGTAGATGAAACATAAATAAAAATAAACTATACAAGCTCTACATATTACCAATGTACAATAATTACAAAGGGAAAATGCCTGAGCATCGAGGCACAAGAGTATTACCTCTTGAGGTAGAGCCCATTCCCATGCTCCAATAAAATGTTACCTTCATAATCCAATAACTCATAAGCTCCCTTTCGGAGGGAATGCCTCATGGTGTAAGGACCATGCCATGTCAGGTTAAATTTTCTTGCCCCTAACACATCCTTGTCCTGATCATAAACCAAAACAAGGTCGCCCTCGAAAAATATTCTTGGGAGGACAACCTTGTTTTACTGACTCTTGACACACTTTTTTTGTGTCTCATTTGTAGTGTAAACATCACAATGCTTCTCATCGACCTTCTCTAGATGAATGAGACACACTTCCAATTTTGTCGTGTTATGGAAAAGCTCAATAAAGATCTTTGAAGAAGGAATTTCACATTCAATCAACATGACTACTTCCACCCTATGAATGAGTTGGAAAGGAGAGAATCTTGTAGTAGTATTAACCAAGGTCTAGTATGCCCATAACGCCATGTAGAGTATCAAATACCAATTCAATTTACTCTTATTGATAGCTCGATGAAGTATGGTCTTAAGAGACTTGTTAATAGCCTGTACTTGACCATTCACTTGCAAATAATATGGAGATGAATGCTCTTTCTTAAAACCAAATTTAGATGCTAGATTTGACATCATTTAGTTATGAAAATGAATTCCATGGTCAGTGACTATCTCTCTCGAAACTAGGAACCTAGTTATGATCCGATTGAATTCAAACAAAGCTTCTGTCTCACTGTCATTTTTTAAAGTAGGCATGGCCTCCACCCACTTTGTAAAGTAGACAAAAACCACGATGATATATAAATTCCCCCTAGATGAAGGTTGGTGGCATGTCGTAAAATAAATTCTCCAATTCATGAAGGGGCCAATGGTGATGACCAAAAATAATGGAGTAGGATGTGGGCACACATTCCGACTAAATATCTGACAAGGATGGCATCTCTTGACCGTCTCAACATAATCTTTAAATATTGCCGAGAAAAAGTACTGGGGGGAAAGATTTTTTGGGCTGTAGCCAACCTAGATAGATGATGGCCACATGCTCCACTATGGAAATAATTAATCACATACTCCTCTTCTTCATGACTTAAGAAGTGTCAAAGAATTGTATCAACCCCATGGTTCTAGAGAGTGTCACCAATTATGAGGTAGTTCTTCGCTTGATGGTGAATTCGATGTTGATCATCTCTTGAATGATGCGAATAAAATTTTAGTCTAGAGATATACCAAGGATTGTTGGAAGTGATAAGGAAAAGGTTTTTTTCCAGAAATGAGTCTGTAATAATTGTTTCCTCATCCTCCTGAGGAAACTCTGACATTAGCTCGATGAAAATAAATGATTTCTTGGACTTAGCAAACACAAAATCCAATTCAAATTCCTATAATATGAAAATATACTTATTATATTTTCTTCTAATCATATGCTCTGTGAGGACATATTGAAATGGATTGATGTCGACTATCATAATGGTTTTCCATAACAAAATATAGTGTCAAAGCCTCTAGGCAATGTTTACAGTTGCGAAAGCTAGCTTCTCGACGTGTGAATAATTTAGCTCAGGTCCAATCAAATTACAATTGAGATAATAGATGGCATTTTCTTGGAGGTTGTCATCTTCTTGGACTAACACCATGTAGACCGTGGATTTTGCTACCATGATGTACAACAAGAAATCCCTTCCATAGTATGGACAAAGAAGAAAAGGGGGAGGAGTAAGTGTGTTCATGAGCACATCAAAATATCATTGCGTGAATTGGTTCCACATGAAAGGGACCCCATTTTTCAACAAGCGCATTAATCCCTTGGTGATATCAACACATTTTTTTATAAAATGTTGAAGGAAATTATCCTTTCCTTGAAGATTTTGTAATTGATGAATGTTATATGTGGGAGGAAACTGAACTATTGCCTCAGCCTTCAAAGGATCAACTATGATCCCTTTGTTTGAGATGAAAAATCCCAATAGATTCCCCAAAACAACGCAAAATATGCACTTGTTTGGGTTCAACCAAATGTGATAGTACCACCATCTTTCAAATATAAGCCTAAGATCCCCTTGATGATCTTATCTCTTGTGAGAGTGATTAGAAAGATCATTTATATATGCCTCAATGGTATGATTTAAATCATGAAAAGTGAATGACATGGTCTTCTGGAATGTAGCACTAGTTTTTTTAAGACCAAGAGGAATTTTCTTATACGTGAAAGTCCCCCAAGGACATATGAACACAGTTTTATGTTGATCCTCATACTGGATCTGAATCTGATTATACCCATAAAATCCATCCATAAAGGAAAATATTTCACTTCCATGCTTGTCGATAATGTTTTTGACAAAAGGTGTGGGGAACTTTTTTTTTGGACAAGCTTTGTTCAAATCACGAAAATCCATGTAGATGCATATGGTTCCCTTCTTCTTATCTAAAAGAATGGGATTCAACACCCATTCAATAAGAGGAATCAGGTAAATGAAACTGGATTTAAGGAACTTCTCTACCTCTTCCTTTATCTCTGCCGCCTTCCTAGTATTTGCAGGTCATAACTTTTGTCAAAAATGTTTAGCATTCTCATATATTTGAATTTCATGCTCGACAATACAGGGGTCAATGCTCGACATTTCCTCATAGGACCAAGAAAAAAATCATCAAATTCTTTGAATAAAGAGGTATATGTACAGATATATTTAGGAGAATAGTCCACACCAATGAACACATTTTCTATGATGCTAGAGGTCATGGATATGTTAATCAGAATATTCTATGATATATTAGCCATGTTACCCTCAACATAGACACCATGCTTTTCCAAGGGGTTCACAAGGAGCTCAATGTTAGGACCATATATTGTACCCTTTTTGCCCATATTTTTTTGCCATGATTATACCCTTCATCACCTATATTTAGACTTATATTATTATTCCACTTGATCATTCCAAGGTACATAACGTCCTTTCTCATTACTACACGTTTAATTTGTTTTGCATGATATTTTACATTACTTTTGGTCTTAACCATTGATTAGAAGTGCATA
>JZKD02S1133942.1:143900-162023 GCA_000966675.3 Picea glauca | reverse complement strand
TATATATTATTAAAGTCAATATATGCCTAAAATTACAACGTATTTTGTTTGTGCAGGGTAAGACAGTCTTAACATGATCAAAACATTTTTTTGTTTATATCATAGGTATCGGTCTCCTCTAGTTTCGCATATAAATCATTTTAGAAATGGTTAAGCCGAGAAAAAATTATAGCAATAATAAGAGAGGTATGTATTCTAGGATTTTGATATATGTGAAGACAAAAATAGATAAAAATTAGTAACCCATATAGAATTTTAAAAAAAATTATATATTTAATATCTGCATAGCCGAATCTATCTATGTCTATAAGTTCATCTTTAAATGAATTATTTATCCTATAGAAAAGTAACATCAAATACATAGATATAGAGGGGTATTCACAAAAATGGAGTTTTTATAAATTTGAAGACCACACAACTAGGATTGTCATCCCAAACCTAAATCTGATCCAACCAATTCAACATACACCTTGTCAATCCCTCCCAAAAAAAATTAATTCAAAATAACATGTGTGCGTTCTTAATAGCACACACATGCACTAGGAACACACAGACACTCTAGGAATGCGCACGTGCTCTAGGATTGCAGACACATCCTAAGAACATGTACACTCTCTTATAACTCATTTCCTTCTCTATCTCTCTCCTCTATTTCCTACATCTACCCCCCCCTCTCTATCTCCCTCTCACTCTCCCTGTCTACCCCCCTTGTCTGTCTCCCTCTCTCTTCCTCACACTCCTATACATGGTAAGACCTAGACATGTCAATACTTAGACATCAAAATGCATGGAAATACCTATACCTAGTGTTAGGGACCTAACCCCTCATGTAGGTAGAACAATATATTCAAATGCAATAAAGGTCAATATTAATAAGGCCTTGCAATAAGGTAGAATAAGTTGAATGTAAGAATACCTAATCGAATCTTCCGCTTCTCGAAGGATCTTCCTATAGATGGTTCTTTTGATAGACATATTTAGTATAAATAGGAGTCGAGGGTATGAGAACCCTAGCTTGGATATTATTGTAATAGAGCTCTGCTCAACTGGAGGTTTCCCCCTCAAAGAGGCAAGTGAACATTTCTCTCAGAATCAAAGTTCTCTTTCTGGTGTTATTCTTATATCGTTTCAGTGTTATTGTAGTGTTGTTCTAGTTATATTGTTGTTTATCTGCCATTTCTAGCATTTTATTTCTATTCTGCATACTTTTTATATCTGGAATATTACAAGTGGTATCAGAGAACTTTCCTCGAAATAAATTTGTGCATTAATTTTTTCCAGGGTAGAGATGTATTATGATGTCTTTAAGCTACAAAGATCTGTCGTTACGTACAGAAACCCACGATTGAGGGATTCATACACATAGGAAATACAAGTGGTTCTTAAGCGCACATTTGTTGGCCACCATTGTAACCCTTGTTGGTACCCCTTCAAGTGGTAGCGCATCAGACAACACCTGTATACAGATCGAACTATATTTCCTGAAGCCTTCTTTAGATAAACTGATTTTCTGCCTGACTTCTATAGTGTCACTGAGAACAACACTTGGGAAGATACTCTTTAGTAACTAGGTAGTCGAGTAGTACAGCTAAGGGCACAATCTAGCCTCCTTAGTTGGTGCCTTGAGATATTGGGCCAAGTACTACTCTTGTACCCCACACATATATCAGAGAGTTATAGCACAAGGAAAACCCTTTTCTGTAGAACCCTTGAATACCTTACCCTTGGGGACATAAACAAAACATAAAACAGATAAGATCTATTGCCACACAACTGTGTTAGAGTTGCCAAATCACTACACATTTCATCCTGGTTAAGAAATTGGGAATTTCATCACTGCAGTATTCTTCAGACCTATTCCATTGGATTTATCTCTTCTCTCTTATCACATTCATACCTATCATTTTTCAGCAAAATTTTTGACCCCACCCCCCCCTTTTCAGTTCCCTCGTCATCATGGCCCATACCCGTAGCCAAGACTTGGAAGCTCGCTTCAATACCTTGCAATCTAATTTCATAGAGACCCAACAAGAAGTGGGACAACTTAGTGCTGATATTTCCACCATCAATCAAAATATGCATTCCAACATCGCCGCATCAATCACCTAAATCAAGGAAGACCTCAAACAAGACATGACTACCCAGCTTGAATCTGTCATGTCAATGATCTGCACCAAGCTACATATCCCTGCAGATCCCCCTTTATCCGCCCCACCTTTGCATACCGATGTTGAAACTTCCTCTCATTCCCATAATTCTTAGCCCCATCACTTTCAACATGAATTATGCCTTCTGCGGGTGGATGTGACCAAATTTGATGGCTCAGATCCCACTGGTTGGGTAACTCAAATGGAACATTATTTCTCTTTGCACGAAATTACAGATGATTTGGCCAAACTTGGGTATGGTGTTCTCCATCTAGATAAAAAACGTTGGAAATGGTGGCAATGGAGAAAATTTGTCCATCAAGGTTATGTTTCTTGGACACACTCTGTGGCAGAGATTTATGAACGCTTTGACACTGACACCAACCATTTAGGCTGTTTGACAAAGTTGAAACAATCTGGAACAGTGGATGACTTTATAGCTGCTTTTGAGCGACTGGATTTTCGTATAGAGGGCATGTCTGATGCTTTTTTTCGATAATGTTTTATCAGTGACCTAAAGGATGAGATTCGTGCCCATGTCCTCATGCCTTAGCCTCAGAGTTGGGTGGAGGATACTAAAAGAGCTAAGGAAGCACAACAAGTTGGCTCTTCTCAAAACCGGAAACCCTCCTTTATTCCTCGCACTAAACCAGTAAATCCCACTACTCCTTCTGTTCCACTAAAGATCCAAAAATTGACCAGGGCTGAAATGTCTGAATGCCAACTCAAAGGCCTTTTTTATAATTGTGATGACAAATATTTTATGGGCCACAAGTGTAAGGAAAAAAATATTTTTATGGCCATCTTGAAGGATATTTTGGAAGAGGATGTTGAAACTCCCCTTGTGTCTAAGTCACCTAAACCCACTGACATAACCCCTCCCTTAGACCCTCCCGAAGTTGAACTGATCATTTCCATAAATTCTCTCACTGTCTTCTCTACTCCCCAAACCCTCAAGCTAGTTGGTTACATAAAGCATAGGAAGGTCATCATTCTTGTTGATAGTGGAAGCACCCATAATTTTATTCATCGCCACATTGCCCAAGAAACTCATTGCTATATCCATGCAGTCAATAATTTCCAAATCATGATTACCAATGGAAGCTCCGTGAAATGTGGAGGGCATTGTGAAAATGTGCATCTCCAAATTGGTGACTACCACCTGGAATCTCATATGTTTTCTATCGACATGGGCAGTTGTGGCATTGTGTTGGATGCAGATTGGCTGAGGAATTTGGGTCCCATTCTCATGGATTTTAAGGAATTAACCATGCAATTTGACTAGGAGGGCCAACAATATAAGTTCCAAGGCATCACCATTGGTTCACCTGAGATCAATAGTTCCCATCGCATGGAAAAGATGCTCAAAAAGGGTCATTATGGCGTTATTGCCCAACTCCATGCCATACAAGAAACTGAGACACCCTCTGTGCCGCAAGACCTCCAATCCATCATCTCTAAACATCAAGTGGTCTTTTACACTCCCTAGGGAATCCCTTCTTCCCGTGGTGTTCATGATCATTCCATTCCCCTTGTGCCAGGAAGCTGTCCTGCCAATATTCATCCCTATCATCACCCCTTTTCCTAAAAAAATGAAATTGAGAAAATGGTTCAAGAACTGCTTAACATAGGCATTATCCATCCTAGTATGATCCCCTACTCTTCTCCTGTGGTTATGGTCCTGAAGAAAGAATGTTCTTGGCGCATGTGTCCTGACTTTCGTGCCCTCAACAAACTCACCATTAAAGACAAATTTTCCATTCCTATCATTGATGACCTCTTGGATGAATTGAGTGGCGCCCAGTTCTTTACTAAACTTGATCTTCATTCTGGCTACCACCAGATATGTATGAAAGAGGAAGACATTCCTAAGACTACCTTTAGAACTCATGAGGACCACTATGAGTTTTTGGTCATGCCCTTTGGCTTGTGTATTTCCCCCTCCACCTTCCAAAGTCTCATGAATCATGTGTTCCATCCTTTTCTCCGTAATTTTGTCTTAGTTTTCTTTTTTGGATATCCTCATCTATATCAAAACCTGGATAGACCATATTG
Source organism: Picea glauca (assembly GCA_000966675.3). NCBI lineage: Eukaryota > Viridiplantae > Streptophyta > Pinopsida > Pinales > Pinaceae > Picea > Picea glauca. Next base: position 157,821 of record JZKD02S1133942.1, on the reverse strand, counting down.
CTCATGTGGATCGAGTTCTCCATCTACTCTCTCAGCACCAAATTTTCCTAAAAAAGTCTAAATGTTCTTTTTGTGCCTCAGAAGTTGAGTACTTGGCTCATCTTGTTGGCAAGGACGACATCAGGGTGGATCCTAAAAAGATTGAATCCATACAAGACTAGCCTCACCCAAAGACTCTCAAAATCTTGCGTGGATTTCTGGGCTTAACAAGTTATTATCACAAGTTTGTTAAGAATTATGGAAATATTGCAGCACCTCTCACTGCACTCCTTAAAAATAATTATTTAACTTGGACTCCAACAACTGCTTAGGATTTTAAAACCTTGAAGATGGCCATGTGCACCACTCCAGTCCTATCCCTTCCTGATTTCACAAATACCTTTGTCATGGAATGTGATGCTTCAGGGAAAGGAATTGGCGTTGTCCTTATGCAAGATGGGCAACCTTTGGCATTTACCAACAAACAACTGTCTGAATGAAATTTGGGCAAATCAATCTATGAAGATGAAATGTTGGCTATTCTGCATGTCTTTGATATGTGGCTCCCTTATATATTGGGGCAATGCTTCCAAATTAAGACAGATCATCAAAAACTCAAGTATTTTCTGGAACAATGCATTTCCTCCCCAGAGAAACAAAAATGGGTGACTAAGCTCTTTGGAAATGATTATGAGATCATTTACAAGAAAGGAAAAGACAATGTGGTTGTGGATGCACTTTCCTGAAATATGAATATGAAGGATCCCTTTTTCCTCCCTCCTTCATTGTACTAGATTGGTTCCAAGTCGTTCCCCAGGAATGACTACATGATCCCAAAAGTTCACATCTGATACAACGATTGCAGTCCAATTCTCTAGTTTCCCCAGGGTACTCTTGGCTCCATGATGAGCTTCGATACAAAGGCCATTTGTATTTAAGTAAACAATCAGAAATTAGATCCACGATACTTTCTGAGCTTCATGCTACACCCACAACTGGGCACTTCGGGTTTAACAAAACCTATGATAGGGTCAAACCTTCTTTTTTCTGGGATGGTATGAAACAAGAAGTTCATAATTTTGTAGCTGAATGTGATGTGTGTCAATGCAACAAGGGAGAAACTATCAAATCTCCTGGAACACTACAACTGCTTCCGATTCCACCTACTTTTTGGAGGGATATCTCTATGGATTTTATTATAGGCTTACCTAAATCGGGAAATAAATCAGTCATCATGGTGGTAGTGGATCTCCTTTCCAAGTATACTCATTTCTGTGCTCTTAAACACCCATTTACATCATCCAATGTGGCTCAACTTTTCATGGATCAGGTATTCAAGATTCATGGCATGCCACATTCTATTGTTTCTGATCACGACCCAACTTTCACCAATTTTTTTTGGAAAGAACTGTTCAAGCTACAAGGCACCCAATTAATCTCATCACAGCTTATCATCCCCAGACTGATGGTCAAACTAAAGTTGTCAACAAGTGTTTAGAAACATATTTGAGGTGTTTTGCATTGAAAAAGTAAAATCACTGGGTTCAATGGTTACCCCTAGCTGAATGGTGGTACAACACTTCATACCATACAGTTACCCGCATGACTCCTTTTGAAGTGGTATATGGATTGTTACACATTATTTTGGTCACCCTGGTGATGTTTCTACAAGCATGTGTTTAGGCTCCCAAAAGGATCTTTCTCATGAGAAAAGCGACTGGTTTCCTCCTCTACAAAACTTGATTTTATAATGACGTCGAAGGATAGACATAAGGCACAGTGCAAAAATGCATGATTTCCACAGGCTGTCCTAAACTTGGCTTGCGGAGTTTCTGTAGGCTACTCTATAGACAGGGTGCAACGACATTTGAAGACTAAGGAAAGGACAAAGTTCACGAAGGTTCTAGAAGGGAATCTTCTAGAATATGAGGTGGAATACATATGGTTGGGATCCTACTGGCTTCTTTGATTTGGTGGGATCATCCTAATCTCTTTAACCATATCTCCTTCTCCTATATAATGATGGATTTCTCATGGAAAAGGTTAAGAAAATAATCCAGAGAAAGAAAGATCAAGTAAGGAATTTATGAAGGAATAGGTTGAGAATTGTGTGAGGAACTCTATTTCAATTGATGTTTGAGGTCTCCATTTGACCAGTAAGCTATTTTGGATTATCTTCATACAAGTTTGGAGCAAATGTGTGTGTTGGAGAAAAGGGAGACTAAAAGGTAACCTTGCAACATCAAGGCTATTTGGTTGTATCTTCCACTTTTACTTAATATAATACAGTGGCATGTTTCTTTCCCATAAAATCATTCTCATTTTATTACATGCCTCCTTGATCACATGTGTAAGTTTTCATTGAATATACTATTGTTTCTTTCACTTTGGTTGGTTTTTGTTTCATTGCAGATCCAATATCACAAGAGCACCAAAGCGGAGCAGGGACAACAAATATATAAGGAAGGGATATTCAAAGGTATGCCATTCATCTCTTGTTTGATAATAAACTCAATGATTAAATCTTAGGGAAAGCGTCATGTCCTATCTTGTTTTGTTCTAGATACAGGTGGATTTAGGGAGATTAGTTTATGTCCACATTCACTGATTTATCCAATAACAAAATTGGCGATTCCACTGAGGATATGACTTGTTTTGGTTTTTTGCTATCCATTTGTCTTTAGCCTACCTCTTTTCATTTTAATCTCATCTCTAAGTCTGGGTTATCCATTCAGACTCTTTGGATCTGAAATTTCTTTTAGACTCTTTTACCTCTTTCAAATTTTCCTTTGTTTACAGGCATTTCCGCACTGTATCCCATATATAGCCTTGTTGATGGGCGAAAATGACCGCTCGTCAACTAGAAGAGTGAATCCAGTCCGAGGTTGTCTAATTAACCCAAGTTGTTTGGAGTGAATCACTCTGACGGGTTTAATGGCTCTGTTGGCCAATCTAGTGTCCTAAAAGAAACAAATAAATAAATAAGAGAAACAAAATAACTCACTAATTCCTAATCATTGATATATATATGTACATATATATATATATACAAATTATTTTAAATAATATTTACACACATAACTGTTTGTCTAATTCATATACATGTTATACAATTTATGAGTTTTAATATGAACTCACTAAAATCAAATGTAAAAATAACTCTGCTTTTGATGAAAGTAGATAAAGAAAGCAAAATGAACTATTTCTTTTTGGTTTGTTTTTATCTCTATTGCATCTGTAAAATCAAAATAAAGATACTATTGAAACAAAATATGTAAACAGTGAAAACCAACCATATGTAAGAGTTTCTATATTAAACAAGCAAATAAAAGGAACATACTAACCTATTTATCACTTGAAGAGTATGCATCTGACATTTGTATAATCATGAATCGTCCATTCAGTCTATCCCGAGATAAATCTGCAGTCTACTTTCGCGTTGTTTGGAATAAATGCCAGACAGTTTATTGACTGCTGTATTTAAATGATAAAACGATAGGATGAAAAATAATAACTGTGATATATGAGACTGCAAGTAATTAAACATAAGGAAAATCCGACAGTAATGACTCACTTTTAATCACTCAAGGAGATTAAGGTAAACCTTATGATCTGAATTGAATGATCATTCACTATTTTTATATAACTGAAGCATAAAATTGTGAACTGTATGGAAGAAATTATCTTAACGACATAATAATATGTGAAGATGAAAGCTATCGATAGTCATCAAATTATCAAGATAAACAAATCATGGACAACGACAATATTTACAAATAGCTAAAGCAGAAATGTAAAAATATGTTATGTCCAAATTCGAGTATAAGCAGTCCACAACTAGCCCCAGGCCAAGATGTCCTGGTTACAAAAAATAATGGGTTTTTAAAGCCTTCAGAAAGGTAACTGTTTCCTCTTCTGAGATCAGATATTGATTACAAAAATAAAAGGGGGATATAACCACCCAGATCATACTAAATCCTTTAAAGTTCAAAAAAGTTCATTTCTGTTTGTACAAAAATGCATCATAGATATGGCTATAAAGTCTCAAAGATACTTCAGATCAATTGGTAACCATTAACTCCTGAATATCCTGAAAAGAAAAGGAAAAATAGAGAGATTTAGACACATATTTAACCATTAATTTGCAATTTTTGAATTAACATAACTGGCTACAGAATCTGCTGATTCTGTAGCTAGTTATTTTAGTAAATGAAATCCAATTTATTGAATGAATGAAACAATCTAATTTAGTTAGTAAATAAACCTATTTTAAGATAAAAGGAATCATACCTCTAACTATAAATCAAATTGTATCAGATGATCTTAGAATTTACTATTGTTGTTGCAGCCTCAACGTTTTTAAATGTTACATTCTTTGTAGTCTTCATACGTTTCCCTTTTCTTTGAATGATAGACTCGAGCCTATGGTTTTCATCCATTAAGGCACTAGTCTGATCAGTGAGATCTTTAACCTGTGACTGCAGGATAGGTATATCGGTGTAGTATCTATCAGTCCATGATAGGCAAACTTCATACTTCAACTGTGCGACGGTCCCTTGGGAATAATCACAATTGTGAACCGGGGTATTTCCAACATGGACTATAGATTTATTACCCAATTTAATACCAGGAAAATCTTCATTATGTTTTAGACAGGGAGGTAGATTGTCCACAAAGTTGTAAGGCCGATCGAGGTGTGGTTGGAATGAAAGAGGGTCTTCTTCAGCGAGGAACCTATCCATTTCAGAGTCCGAACTGTCATGGATCTTGATCATCTTGATCAAGATCGCATGAGGGTTCAAATTATTCCTGAGCCTCCTTGAAATTAACCTTCCAGCTCTCTTATTTTTGAAACTCAAATCAACATCGTCTTTAGACATCTTTCCTATAGGTTTGTTTGAAAATTTAACAGAGTTGTTAGGCCATGTAACTTGCTCACGGGCCTGCTCAATAACCTTTGGATCGAGTAAGGGTTTGTTGTAGGAGGCCGAGACACAGGCCTGGGTAGATGAGAGGGACGTTGTAGGGTAGATTAAGGTTTCTTCAATCATGGACTTGTCGATCTCTTCAACATTGGGGTTAGAGAAACTGTTTCTAATTAAAAACGAATCCCAATTATCATTCTGCAAGTTTAATTGATGTGCAAGTAAATTTTTTATTAAGCCGTGATGGAAGAGGATTGAATCTAATCATTGCTTTCTATACCTTTTGTCTATTTTGTAAAGGCTCCTCAATAAATAATAAGGCATGTTTAAAGGAAACCCCATAAAAATCATGAGCAAACACAAATGATAAAGAAACACAAGACCAAAACGTCCTTCAGAGGTGACAAACTGTTTCAAAACAGCAAGCAGATCATGCCATCGAGCTTTCAGTAAGGAGATGGGCATACCTTTGTCACATCCTTTTATCTTCCGAGATGTGAAGAGAAGACTCCAAGGAACCTCTTCTACTTTTACATTTTTGAACCACCTTTGACTGCTCACAAGGAGTCCTGTAGCTTGGCTCAAGAAATCCTCTATAACCTCGAGTTGAACATCACCCACCTTAGCTCTTGTCGTAGAGTTTTGTAGTCTTCATAGACACGAATCAATTCTTAATTGGTAGACATTCTTTTAGTTTCTCAAAATGCCTATGTTTGTTTGCTGTTTCACTTTGATGCTGCAACCCATCATGTTTTACAGTTTTGCACCTGGAACATTGTGGTTTAGGCACACTATCAGGCAGTCAGGCGCACCCATCGAAGGAGAGAGTGAATTCCTGAGCAGTTTGTAGATTGAAACCCTAGAATTTTCTAAGGAAAACGAGCCAACCATTACTCTCAAGATCCCCTCTGGCATCGTCATATAAGAGCAAATTTTGAGTGCCATTAGGTTGGACTCTAACAACAGGAGCCATATTGAATCAACATGCAATCAATCAAACACAACACATAGGGAGGGTTTGTGAGAACATATGAGAGCCATACTCCGAGCCCGAGAAACACTAACAGTCTATAATGTTTGGGGAGAAAATACATAATGAAAAGACATGCATTTGTTTGAAATGAGTGCGAGGGGTGTTGCAGAGCCTGAGAACAAGTTTTGAAATGATGATCTGACTGTAATCGTATTGCCACCTCTCATAAAGTACAACCACGACCAGAGCATTAAAATGATAATAAGTGCGCAACATAGTGGGTTTGATCATAAGGTTTGGTAGAGTGAAACTTGTAAATCAAAGCCTAGTAATGAGAAAACATATGACCAAGAATCACACAAAAAACCATATCAATGCTCAAATCAAAAAAAATCTTTTGTTGATATAACTTACAATCCCCAAGCATGTTTGGTATTCAAGGAATCGAAGCAAAGAGAATAGTTTTCATAGCAAGGAACAAGGCTTCATTAATAAAATGTAGAGACATTTTGCCTTTCGTAAATTTTTCGAATAGAATGGTAACACAATCGTAAGTTTTAATGCTTCGTTTTCATGCTTTCAGTCATGACGAAGCATGAAAAAACAATAGGGAAAATTAACAACTTACAATTGTCATGGCGAAAATTGCTTATGAAGGACAAAAAAATGTATGACCTTGGTTAGCCAGCTACATAGATCATTTAATTGATATAAAAATTAAAAATACGTTGGGATGGAAACAATGGCGACATGCTGGGAGAAGCGGTTATCTTTGTAATACGAACAAGTTCAGGTTAGAGAAATCTAAAATATTTCAAATCAAATAACAACTAAAAGGTTGTTTGAACATCTTTAATAATCATGACGCAATCCAGTTTCAAATATCTTTCGTTTAAAAAGAACGAAATCCGGTGACTAACTTCACCAAAGAAAGCCATGATGTTTAAGTTAATGTCTCCAATACTGTTGATAGGGCCATTTCTACCAACATGCATTCATAGCCTCGACAGGGATGTCAATTAACCCACTCGGACGTCAGTATCCTGTCCAAGAAATTTCAAATTAGAACGAAGGATGCTTATGGCCAAAAACAAGATTCATACCTGAGAATTTTCTTTTACCTGACATTGCTTCGCTGCCAGCAGGCCTGTTCAGTACCCTGATGAAGTTGTCTTGGCATCATGCATGCATTTACCCATTGCCAACAGACCTATTCAGTGTCCCGACGGGTTTACAAACACTTCCCACAACTCTCTGAGAAATTATTCACATTCTTATATAGTTTTAAAGATATTCAACAGAGCGGGGTGACGAAAATTCCAGTTTTTTAACACAACTTAATATTTCACAGGCCTTTAAATTTTTCTTGCTAACCTTCATCAAGATCTGAAAAATAGTTCATTAATAAAACTAATTTTCGAGGACAGGGAGACATCGTTGAGTTGCTTTCTTAAAAAGCAAGTACAACGTAAAGAGTTTTTTAAAGATAATCGTGAATACTTTCAAGTGAAAATTGAAACCGAGAAATCGACTTTCAAACAAAATATCATCTTTAACTAGCCTACAATTTCAAAGAAAGACAACAATTGATGCTCTGACAGCCTTTGATAGTTGTTTTGAGATGAAACATTATGTTCTCTTTTTCTGAGCTAGACTGTAATACATGCATGTTTGACTCAAAAGGACCAATAAACAAAAATGAAAATAAAAACAAACCAGCAAAGAAAAACGGAAAGCAAAGAAAGCAAAAAAAAAAAATGTACAAAAGGTGTATAGGAGAGGTGTCAGGTAAAATACCTTTTGAGAGCTTGGCCATTCACCGGGAAGGTATCTGGCTGTCCCTCTAAATTCTGCAGGCGGAAAGAACTGGGACCTAGTTTTTCAGCAATTAAGAATGGTCCCAACCACAGGTTTTGGAACTTAGTATGTTCGCCTTTCCCCTCATGTGGTTTGTCCCACTTAAGGACAAGATCACCTACCTCAAAATTCCTGTCTGAGGAAGAATTGGAATCGAACCAGATTTTGAAAATAAGTTGATGTTGATCCAATTTTTGTTTTACTTGAGCCCTTACTTCCTCTAACTTCAGAAAAGCATTAATCCAAATTTCCAAAGGAGGACAGTCTTCTTCTTGAACCTTCTGTGATAACTGCAGAGATGGAAGAAGAACATGCGGTGGAAGAATTACTTTCCTACCGTAAATGAGGAAAAATGGGGAGTTACCAACATCAATTTTTGGTGTTACCCTATCAGCTCAGATTGCATTAAATATTGCATTATGCCAGTTTTTGTGATTTTCGGAGACCGTTCTCTTGATGATCTTGAGCAGATTTTTATTGGTTGATTCCGCCAAACCATTGCCTTGGGGTAATAGCTGGCATAATACTTTAATTTTATTCCTTTTTCTAGAGCAAAGGCACTCATTTCAAGAGATGAAAAATAAGAAGCATTATCGAACACTAGGCATTCAGGAATACCGAAACGAGTGATTATGTTCAAATTTCGGAAAGATATTACCTACCTGGTGTTTACCACTTTTAATGGTGCAGCCTCAGATCATCTGGTGAAATAGCGTGTCGCTGTTATGATGTATTTATGCTACTGCGAGGAGGTGGGGTTAATTGGGCCTATAATGTCAAGGCCCCATTGTTGAAAAGGGGAATCTACCGAGACAGGTTACAACGGGAATGTTGACTTCTGTACTCGTCCAGAAGCCTTTTGACAGATTACACACTTGCAGCATAATGCATGGGCATCTTTGAAAAGAGTAGGCCAATAATATCCTGCCCTTAATACTTTGTGGGCAGTGGTGTCTCCACCGAAATGCCCACCAGCTTCTGCTGCATGTAATTCCAAGAAGACTTTATCTGCTTCATCTTTTTCCAGGCAATGCATAAGTATTCCATCGAAATTTTGGCGAAACAATACACCATTCACTAGCTGAAAAGAAGCAGATTTTAATCTCAACGCTCTCCTCTTTTTTGGATCAAGGTGACAAGGAGCTGTTCCGTGAATTAGATAAAATTTGATGTCATCATACCAAGGACTAGTAGGATTTTGTACACAATAGATTTGATTTTGATTATGCTGATCTTGAATTAACATATCAGTTTTATTTTGCTATTCTACAGCTGAATCAACGACCAATTTACATAAACCTTGGCCTCTAACAATTTGTGCTAGAGTGATTTCAAGACCATATTCTTGTAAGGATGTGACCCAGTTTTCCCTTTTCTCACCCAATTCTTTCTGTACTAACAAATTTATGACAGTGGGGTAAGGGACAATGATTTTCATCCTAGATTTCAATAGATAAGATCGAAAGTGTTTTACTTCTTTAAAAATAGCATAAGCATGCTGATCTACTACTGGGTAATTAAGTTATGCTCCCTTAAAGGTTGAGCTCATAAAGGAAATAAGAACTTCATTGTTTTCAACATTCTTTTGGGTTAGGATAGCGGCATACGACTGATTAGAGGCAAACATGTAGAGAGTGAAATCTCATGAAAAGTCAGGGCTCATTAGGGATGGAGCCTCTACTATAGCCTTTTTTATTGATTCAAAAGCTTGACTTTCTAGAGGTCCCCAATGGTACTGTACATCCTTTTTTATTAAGTTCTCTAATGGTCTGACCATTTCTGAAAATATGGGGAAAAACCTTCTAACAAAATTTATCTGACCTAAAAAAGATTGCATAGACTTTTTGGAAGACGGGGGGGGGGGGCGAAGTTTTGAAATGACTTGGGTCATTTCAGGGTCAATGACCATCCCTTCATTGGATACAATGAATCCGAGAAACTTGCCTTGTTCTACTGTAAAGATAATTTTTTTGGGATTTAAAGAGATGTCGTACTTACGACATCGTTGTAGAACAAAACTTAGATGAGCTAAATGATCTCCTTTATTTTTTGAGAAGACAGTAATATCATCTAGATAGACTACTACAGATTGATTGATAAGACAACAGAAAGTGATATTCATCGCTCTCTGAAAAGTGGCACCAACATTTATAAGACCGAAGGGCATCTTTCTATAACCATAGGTACCCCATGGAGTACGAAAAGTGGTTTTTAGCTGGTCTGGGGGGGACATAAGGACTTGGTTATACCCTGAAAAACCATCCAGCAATGATAACCTTTCAGAATTGGATACCTGTTGGAGAATTTGTTCCATGGGAGGAACAGGGTAGTTGTCTTTATTAGATGCTCGGTTTAAATTTCAGAAATCGACACATAGTCGGATTTCACCACTTTTCTTCCTTACAGGGACAAGATTAGAGACCCACTGTGTATGTCTTACCAGGAAGATTATCTTAGCATTCAAAAGTTTGTTTAGTTCTTTCTTGATCGTCGGTTCAATTTTTGGGTGCATTTTTCTTAGCTTCTGTTGAAAAGGTTGAGTCTGGGGTTTCATTAGAATAATGTGTTGTATGATGTTAGGATCAAAGGTTTTTAGGTCATCATAAGTCCAAGCAAAGACATCCTTAAATTCCTTAAACAACTTAATAAATGATGATTTTTCTTGCTCCGAACATCCCATTTCCAAATTGATGCATTGTGGGTTATCTTTAGTTCCTAGGTTTACCTTTTTATGGGTCAAAGAAGAACTATTCGTTTTACAATTCACTGATTTTCTGAATTTATCATGCAAATCATAAAACTTTTCTAATCTTACCATAGATTTTGGGATAGAATTTACCAGATCTGACGTTGATACCGGAGATCTTGGGTCTAATATTACCATAAAATTGCGAAGGTCTTCATCATGGGTACCTTCATCGATAACTACACCTTGGAAAGTATCTTCCATGTGCAAAAAACTGATGATCCGTTGATCGTCATTGAAAACTCTCCAATTAGATATGTTGTCTGGGATGGATGGTCTGAACAACAACTCGACAGAAAACACATTTGGAGAAAGGCCTTCTGCAAGAAAAAGTTTAGAGGCAACATTAGCTAACAAATCAGCCTCAGAATTATTCAATCTCAGAATAGAATTAATGTTAAACGCATAAAATTTGTTCATTAAATTCCATACCTCAGTTTGATAGCTTTTCAGGTGTGGAGATAGGCAATGAATAAAATTTCTTACCTATCTGACCACAATTTTTGAATCACCAAAGACTGTTAAATTCCAAACGCTCAAATCTAGTGCCTTTCTGAGGCCTTGCAGGAGTGCCTTGTATTCGGCCGTATTATTTGTGCATTCAAATTCTAACCGACAAGCGATCAAAGTTTTTTTACCTACTGGATCAATGAGCACACATCCTGTGCCATATCCTTCCTTAGATTTAAATCCATCGAAATAAAGAGACCAGATATGATTTTTATCAGCTGTATACGACACCTTAGAGAGGGTTGTTGACTGTGTACATGTCATGAGTTCAGACTGCTGTTCTAGGTCAGTAATGGTAGAATTTTTAGCCATGAAATTGCCTAAAAAAGTGTTCATCCCCTGCATTTTAGGTGAATTGGTGGAAGCAGTGAATGGTTCATTAGGATCATTTAAATCAGCTACCGTAAGCTTGAGATAAGGCTCACGATTGATCTTGATTATGTTAGGCTTTCCATTTTTTGGCAGCCACAAGTGAGACCAACCTATCACAAAAATAACCATGTATCTCTTTGGACCAATCCCTACTTAAAAATAAGCCATATACTTCAAGGATATCAATGACAATAATATCAATAATCTGATGGAATTTAGGATTTGATGATAATCTGATAAGTACATTTTTTAATTCACCTATTACTTTAACACTGGTCCGATCACGCTGAATAATTTTCAGACTAGAAGGTTGAACTTCAGCATTGACTTTTTGGTAGATAGACCAAGGCATTACATTTGATGATGCACCTGAATCTACCATACAATTATGTACATTCCTATTGAAAATTTCAAAAGTCAACAAAAAGGGTGGGACATTTCTGTGAGTATTAACAGTAAAAGTTTGTTGTTTTTTAGTCACAGCCCCTGGAACTATTTTATCTACATTTGTTACGATTTTTATAGCAAGGTCTCTTTTATCAGAGGACTCTAGTGTCGTTTTAACGGAGACCTTTTGAGGTGTTTTGGGGCTGTTTTCTACAAATTTGTTGCTCTTCATATTGTTGTTTTTGTTGTTTTCTGCAATATTCCGTAGCATCTTTTGTAGAAGAAATGAAAATTTCAATAATTCATAAAAAGAAATATTAACTCTAAGTTTTTTGAGATCCTCAATCAAATCATACTCTAAACTTGGAGTTGCTGAATTCTGTTTAGTTTCAATTGGTTTAGACTGTTTTTGAGGTGCATTAGTTCCAATTTCAAAAGAGGATTTATTCGCTGTTTTACTTCTGGTATTGTAAGGATGCACTATTTCGAAATTGGATTGAAAGATACTATCTGAAAAATTCCTGAAAATGTTGGGAGAGGATTTGTCCTCTTCCACTATTTCTTGTTCAGCCATGTCTTCAGGAATCTCGGGAGGAATCAAGTTATCATGTGCTTCTAGAATTGTCTGGATACTAAATTGTAAGCTTTCTAGATTTAGGCCTTCAAAATTTGAGTTAGGCTGGTTTGTGGGAAAAGGCTTTCTGAATGGGGGTTTGTAAGGCCCTTTTCTTGAAGAAGCTTCTTCGGCTGATCTCCTTAAATATATAACTTGACTTGACAAATTCTGAACGACCTTGTGTAAACTTTCTAGAACTGAACCATCTGATTGAGTTTTGGTTTGGGGAGGTCTAGAAAGAATTTCTATTTTCTTCTTGGAAGATGAGGTAATCTCTTCCTCGTTACAGATATTGTCCTTTAGGCTGAGAATATCTTTCTCAATTTGGCTCGCCTCCTCGAAGGCTTCCAATAATGTCGCTTTCTTAGACCTTTTCACCCAGATTGCTATGTTTTGGTGTAGGGATTTCGTGTAGTATGCGACGATAAGATTTTTAGCAGGCATTGAATCCATGGGGATTCGATTATTTAATGTTAGAAACCTTTGATTAAAGTATTTTATTTTTTCCTTGGGGTTCATATTTAAATTAGAGAGTTCCATGACTAAGACTTCAAGAGATTTTTCGTCTCCAAATTTATCAAGGAAACAAAATTCAAGTCTATCCCAAGATACAATGGTGTGGGGTTGTTGGACAAAGTACCAGGTAGAGGTATTGCCTTCAAATGTATACGGAAAAATTCTACATACTACGTCTTCATGTTCTATCCTTCAGAGTCTAATGGCTAGCATGAATTTTTTTATATGATCCTCAGCGATCTACTTGGAATCTGGGTCAAATTTAGGGAGCCATTTCTCCGGATGTTTAGGAAAAGGATGTTGGGGTCCGAGTATGGCCACTGCATTTTGATCGAGCCAAGGTCTGGTGGGATTATTTGTATTTTCCATAGGCGTGGGTGGTGTCGGAGGCTAAGATGAAGAACTGCCTTCATCTGATGATTCTTCTCCTGAAGAAGAAGGATATGAATGGGGTGGTGATGGTGGGATACCAAATCCTCCCACTGCAGGGGTGAGGATGTGATCTGGATCCGCAGGGTTTAGGGTAAGACCAATGCCTTCAAGTTACTCCATAATATCAGAGAATTCTAATGGTTGATTTAATGGTTGACTTGGTTGTCTGATACATGCCAAAGCATCGTGTGTCCTTAGAAGGGATTGGCGAACAATTTCTTGTATGTCGGCCCCTGGGGGGTTTGGTGTTACTGGTTCAACGGTAATCCATGGATTTTTGTTTGATGTGGTTGTTGTTTGAGAGACAATGTTGTCATCAGAATGACTTCTTTTTACTATAGGTGAGTGGGTAGGTGGGGGAGGAGTCTTGCGACCTCCATGTTCCATCAATAGTGTTCAGACCCTCCTTCTAGCGCCATTTGTTGACAGACGAAAATGACCGCTCGTCAACTAGAAGAGTGAATCTGGTCCGGGGTTGTCTAATTAACCCAAGCCGTTTGGATTGAATCACTCTGACGGGTTTAATGGCTCCGTTGGCCAATCTAGAGTCCTAAAAGAAACAAATAAATAAATAAGAGAAATGAAATAACTCACTAATTCTTAATCAT
>JZKD02S1133942.1:113413-137882 GCA_000966675.3 Picea glauca | reverse complement strand
TTCAGTTAACTGACAAAAAGCCCCGAGTCTCGGCGGAAACTTCCCTGATTTTTTGCATTGTTAGGTACTCGCGGGCTGTTTTGAGCTAGCCCGCGGATACCCACGTGCAGTAAGAGGACAACAAGCGGTTTCCCGCGCCCAGTGAGAAGTTAGGGCGCGGGTTGTTTGTTTTAAGTGGTTTTTTGAGGAAATACTCAGCATGGCTTTGGCTAGGAAGAGGCATGAGTTGGCCTGACGCCAGGTAAACCTGTATGGTGCATTTTAGGGTTATAACAGGAGGACAACGTTAGGTTGGACTCTACAACCCACTTTATGGACAAAATACATCGGGATCACTAGAACAACTTTGGAACCTTATTTCCCAAAAAAGTACACAATCATCTAGGGGGAAACAACCTCAAGTCACCTCTTTTGTACCCCCTCACTCTGGCCAGCCATATCCCAGTTCTTTAAATCCCACTTGGGGCCCACACATTCACTCTAGTGTCCCTTTTCAAGGGAACATTTCCAACCAACCCAACCCCATGGGCTACATGCCTCCACATCCACGTTTGAATCTATCAGGAACTTTGAATTACATGCAGACTTCTTATGGTCCTACTGGTTTACCGATGGGACTTCCTCCCCAAAGTCACCAGTGCCCTCAAGTGAATCGACAGTTTCCCTTTTTAGCCACTTTGGATTTACCCAACTTGTCTAGAATCTTGAATGATCCTATCTTCCATTCTCCCCATTGGCCCGTTATACCAGCCAAATTACCGTCCTCCATTCCCAAATTTGACGTTAAACCAGGAGAAGACCCAAACAACCATGTTATGAATTTTCACCTTTGGTGCTCATCCAACTCTTTGATGGACGACTCCATTCGGTTACGACTTTTCCAATGAACTCTCACGGGTTAGGCTGCAAAGTGGTATATAGAATTACCGCGAGGCTTCTTTAATGACTTCAATACCCTCTCCATGGATTTTCTCACACATTACCAATTTCCTATCCGCTACGAGATAGGAACCAATATTTTAAGTTCCTTTAAGCAATCCTCTGCCACTCACATTTATAATCACATTCATGAGTGGAGACAGAGGAGATGCTTGATCAAAATTGAACTTCCTGATCAATTATTGGCTGAATGGTTCACCAAATCATTCATCAATAAAATCTCTCGTGATATTTCCATGGGTGGAGTTGTCACTGAAGAGTAGGCGATTAGTCATGATCAGTACCTAGATCTCATTTATTCACAAATGGGCACTCTTTACGACTTACTCCCTGATGCTCCTCGCCCTTCAACCACCACTACCTCAACAACCCCAGTAGCTTCTCATGCTGCAGATGGTGTGATTGACACTTTCCACATTGATGGTAAATCCACATCGGCCACTCACACCAATCCCAAATATATTGCTTCTAATTTTCAAAGTTCTCCGACTCCTACTCATTCCACTGACAAAAATTATGAGGTTAACTCTGTTCAATCTGCCCCTTCCAGAAAAAATTAAATCTAAAAAAGGAAAGGGTAAGAATAAGGAGGATAGAAATAATAATCTGCAATCCGATAAACCCAAGACACAGTCTGTTGATGATGAGGATAAGTGTAAACCTCGATATCCTTGCCTTATCTGTGGTGATGATCACTACACGAAAGATTGTCCAAGACGCACTGAGGTCACTAAGTTCCTTCAAGGGACCAGAAATCCTCCCACACCTGTCATTTTGTCACAACCTTTCCCTTCTCAACAACAGGCCCAATTGGTCATTCATGACCAACCCTCTCCCTCCACCACTTCATATGTCCTTATGTGTACTAGTAATTCTAGCAAGAACGACATTGCAATCACCACTCGAGCCAAAGATTATTCTCCTTCAAAGGAGAAATTTGATGATTTACCACCTTCATTGGTTCAACCGCCTCCTTCAACTTCACCTCCCAATGATCCTCTTCATTTCAAATGATCAGGCCCCGATACATTTCTCCTCCCTTTCCCAAAGGGCATTGTTTGGAAGTCTGCCTTTAATCCACATGCACGTGCTGCTCAAAACTACAACATTGTAGAAGACCTTGCACAAGCACCCTCTACGATGTTGGCTCTCGAAGTCCTTCAAATTTGTCCCACTCAATGGAAGGAAATGTTAAAGGCCATTGGTGGAATTGATCCCACCGATACGAATATGATAATATTTGACTTGGAAGACCACATTCCAAGGATACCTCCTCTGTTAGCGTTTCAGATTCAAGTTTTTGTCGAGAACAAGAATATCTGTAGAACCGTTATTGATGAGGGTGCCTCGACATGTGTTATGTCAGTTACTTGTTGGAAAGCCATTGGCTCTCCTCCCCTGACCGAATCACATAATACACTTAATGCTTTCAATGGTTCTAGTTTTAAACCCTACGATGTTATTCCTTCGTTGTTTATTACGTTGGAAGGCAAATCGGTCAACGTCGAGGTCAAGGTATTTGATACGCCTCTCAATTATAACCTCTTACTTGGCCATAGCTGGATTGATTCCATGCATGTCATCGTGCCAACCCTTTTCAGTGTGTTACGTTTCCCACATCAAGGAAAAGTCATTACAGTTTATCAACTGGCCTTTTTCAATTTCGATTCCCGTACTAGAAACATATCCTTTATCTTGAAGACACATCCTGGGTATGACAATGTTGGTGTGGGTCTCCTGAAAGATTCCACTTTGATGGGTACTTTCCAAATACCACCACCCGATGTTCCACCTACTTTTGTCCCCTCAATCAACATGATTTACACCTTTTTCCACAAAACCCACGCGTCTCATGGCCTGTGGATAGTACCCGATCCTGGTGATTATCTTCATTATGGTGAACAAATGCCTTTAAGTCCAGTTGAATCCACTTATCAATCCATTCAATTGACAACCCCTTCTACTCCCTCTCTTGGTGATTCATCTCCCGATCCATTTCATGTGATATTTTCTACGGATGAGATGATCATGTCAGTTATGTCCATGGGAGACACCGCATGGGATGATGGACATCATTGTTCCATTCTCTTCCTAGAGTAGCACACCATAGAGAGTTATCAACAGATTTCAACTCCTTCGACCGTTGTTGTCATTTCCTCTATTCCCAAGTCATCCCACAACATTCTATATGAAGGGTACCTAAGTAATATCTCACCCACTATTCCTCTTGACATATCCATTAAACCTGAAGTCGTTGACAATGTTCACATCAGAGCCGCATGTTCCAATGATGAAGTTGTCACTTATAAAGCCATTTTTCAAGAATTTCATGACGTTTACGCTTGGAGCTATGAAGAGATGTCGGGTATTGACCCCAATATCATTGTGCATGAAATTAAGACCTACCCAGATGCTAAACCTATCCAACAAAAGCTTTTCCCAATCCACCCTCGTAAAGCCACTCCTATCAAGCTAGAAGTTAAAAACATTCTCAAGGCCGGATTTATTTATCCTATGGATTTAACTGACTGGGTCTCCAATCTAGTTCCAATAAACAAGAAACAAGGCACGATCTGTGAATGTGTATATTATAGAGATATCAATAAATATTGTCCTAAGGACAATTATCCAACCCCCTTCATTGACCATATCGTCAACGATTATGCCGGGAGTGAAATATTCTCCTTAATGGATAGTTTCTCTGGCTATAATTAGATTAATATTTTTCCTGTGGATCAACACAAGACTGCTTTCATTTGTCCTTGGGGTACTTTTTCCTACTGGAAACTGCCTTTAGGTTTAAAGAACACTGGTGTGAATTTTCAATGCGCCATGTCTTAGGAAATTTTCATGATATTAAGCACATCATATAGCCATATCTTGATGATCTACCGACCCATTCCATGCATCGCCAAGATCACCCGACCCATCTCCGAGCCATTTTCATTCATCGTCGTTACTATCGTATACATTTAAACCCACACACATGCATTTTTTGTGTGGAGTTCGACCGACTTCTGGGTTTTATTGTGTCACTTCATGGAATTAGGGTAGACCCTTTGAAGTTTGAGGTTATCCTTAATCTACCTCCTCCTTCCACACTATGCCAGCTTCAAAGTTTGCAAGGAAAGGCAAATGTTTTGCGTCGATTCATCCCAGATTACGTCGAGTTAACAGAAGGTTTTACTCGACTGTTGAAGAAAGGTTATGAATTTGTATGGGACGATACTGCCAATAAAGACTTTGAATCTTTAGAACTTTCCCTAATCCATGCACCACTGCTTTTCCCACCCAATTATAGTCGAGACTATTTCCTTTACCTCATCGCTTCGGACTCTACCATTTCCATAGTGTTAATCCAAGAATATTATTCACACGACGAACATGTAATTTATTATTTCAGTCGAAGTCTCACGAATATCGAAGAAAAATACCTACATGTGTAGAAACTGGCCTTGGTAGTTGTTCAAGCTGTCCAACTTTTTCGTCATTATATCTTATTACATAAGACCACTGACATTTCCAATTGCAACCCTATGAAGCATATCCTTACGCGCCAATTGCTAGGGGGTAAGTACTCCAAATGGATAGTGATTCTCCAGGAGTTCGACTTAGAGTTTGAACGTGCTAAGTCTAAGAAATATTTGGTATTTTCTGGATTGATATGTGACCTTCCCTCGACTGATACAAAAAATGTGGCAGAGGGCTCCTTACTTGATGAATCCTTTTTTCTAATAAGTGTTGATGACGTTTGGTACGTAGATATCATCATTTACCTCAAGACTCAAACTTTCCAGCCCGACATTTCTAGTATGGAATGTCGTCGTATACAGTATCAAGCCCATCAATACATAATTCTTGGTGACACTCTTTATCGCCGTGGTGTTGGCTCAATTTTCCAACGATGACTCACCTACGATGAGGCTGAGAAAGCTTTGAATGAATGCCACTCTAGAGAATGTGGTGGTCATATGTCTGGGTATTCCACTACCCAAAATATCTTATGAGCATGGTACTTATGGCCTTCTTTGTTTAAAGACTGTATTACTACAGTCCAAAAGTGTCATTCTTGTCAAACGTATAATAACAAGATAAGATCTCATCCCACTCCTTTACACCATGTAGTTTCCATTGGTCCTTTCGCAAAATGGGGCATTAAATTCATGACAAGTAACCCTCACTCGGTCGAGGGGCATGGATACATCATAGTAGCCATGGATTATTTCACAAAATGGGCCGAGGCGATGCCTACATTCGATAATACTAGAAAAACTGCAGCCCTGTTCATATTCAATCATATCATCACTCGATTTGGAATACCGCAAGCTATCATCACTGATCAAGGTAGCCATTTTCGAAATTTCATGATGTCCGAGCTTACTTAAAAGTTGGGTCTTCAGCATGAAAACTCAACCCCCTATTATCCATAGGCCAATGGCTAGGTTGAAGCAATAAACAAAGTTCTTATTACTATGCTTCGACGAATAATGGGAATTCACAAGACAAGTTGGCACACGATGTTGTTTTCAGCATTATGGGCCTATTGTACATCTGTGAAGTCTACCACAGGATTTACGCCTTTCCAATTAGTGTATGGTATCGAATTTTTCCTACTGATTGAATGTGAGATACCATATTTGAAGATATCCATTGAACTTCTGCCCAACACATCTGCTGAAGAGGAACATCTATTGTACTTGATGTAATTAGATGAAACCCATCGTGATGCCACCTTGGTTATTAAAGCTTAGAAAAAAAGTGTCAAAGCCCAATATGACAATAATGTCAAGCCACATGTTTTCTCTGAAGGTGATCTAGTTCTCCTCTATGAAAAAGATCGTGATTTACTAGGGGTTGGAAAATTCGAGGCTATGTAGCGAGGCCCTTATATTTTCAAACGAGTGTTGGAGAAGGGAGCTTATGAGTTAGTGGATTATGATGGAATTCCTTTGAGTGAACCCATAAATGGGATTTACTTGAAGAAGTACTATGCTTAGATTGTCTTTGAATGAGTGCTTGTATTTTATTGTATCATACCCTTGTGTGCTACTTTTCGTGAGCTTTTTCATTATTTGGTTTCAACCCCCAACTTCTTACCTTACATTGTGCTTGGTTTCCAGATGTCAGTGTCTTCGCTACCCCACATTGGCTTTGATGATGACACTAGTCATAGTACCCAGAACCTAGCATCTGATGGTTGGGAAATCTACGCACCCATGAATGAATTAATCAGTCTACATGGTGTTTTCCTCGGTCGTGCAAGTAACAATATTGCGGAGTACAGTGTAGTCATTGAATTGTTGACTGATGTTGTTTCACTTTGGATCTGTCATCTTGTTGTATGACTTGATTTTCATTTAGTGGTACTATAGTTGAGTAATTTCTATGCTATCCGAAGTCCTACATTGTTAAGGGTATATTTACGAATTCGCCTCTTGGAACGTAATTTTGATTACATTGAATATCAACACATTCCTAGATGTTTAAATACATTAATAGATGCATTATCTAATTATATGTTAGACAAAATTTTGAGACATTTATAAATCCAGTCACATTTTGTATATAAAGCAAGTAAGATGGTAGAATCCTCATGTATATATAACAATAAAAGTTTTTACAAAAAAGTGTTTTTGTTCGAAGACCAAAATTTCAAAATGTGAAGCACATGGCTTCATATACAAAATAACATCAAGGATGTTGCTCATGATAACACACAACTGCCTGTGGCACCCTACGGATTAGTTGACTAAGAGAACCAGATATGCCTACAGTATGGCCCTGATATCGTCTCGGGATATCATCGATAGAGATATTCGGGACATTCACTGTCAACCCCTCCAGGTTCTGCTCGATCGCCTCATAATCACCAGCATCTGATCCTGCAACCTCGGTTGCTTCCCCTCGTCTCTATATGGGGGATGTACCTAGAATCCGGTGTGGTCCTACATCTGCGTTGTCAAAAGATATTTTGATTAGTCATTGGATTAAAAACATAAAAAAAAAATTGTATTTCAAAATTTACAAAAACATGATAAAAACAAAAAATTTGCTTCTTACCTAAGTTCCCCCATTGATAATCCTAGGGTAGAACTAAGTCTGGGTCACCTCTTAAATCCAAACTGGCATACGCATATTCATCTACCATCAGTAGCTGAGGCCTCAACCAATCAAAGAACACGTTGTTGTATTTGACAATAGGGCCCGCCACGTGTCGAGCCATGAGGTCACACCATATTTTCATCCTTGGATCATGTGGGTCCGACAAGCCCCAATCTTCCTATAAGTGCAAATGAGGAACCCTCACGAGGAATAAGGACACTAAAATGGATCCGTACCCAAATTGCTTCAGGTCACCTTTCTTTCACTTTGTCAGTTGTTTCTTCATACTGCAAAGAACCTCGTCACACCAGTTAAATACCTGGGGCTCCATGCACTCCACTGGATACTGGAAGTAACTATGGAGTGCCATGTGAAGAGATGCACTCCCCACCATACGTGGGATAGTGAACATGATAGTTTGTAGGGGTAAATCCCAGACACTTGTAATGGAAACTTTGCCCTTATGTCTCTTAGCATCGAGATCACAATACCGACAAACATACTCACTCATCGGTAAACTGCCTCCTCTGCCGCCTATCAAAGTCAAATGGGATCCACGGCATGATAATCCCATCAAAAAATAGACGTCTTCGATATCTAGAGAGAGTATGTGGGCTCCCACATGAAAATCATGCTGATCCACATCCCACATGTGGACTAAGTACTCAAGCAACCTCAGTTGGGCCCTCATGCCCTGGATCTTGAAGAACTTCAGGAGCACACATTGTCAGAGGGAATTAACTGTGCCCGGGTCATTCCCAGTGACATAATCATCATCCTCGTGTTCTCTCTCCCTCAACTCCAACATTTTGACAGTCGAAAACCTACATGGGAACCATAGGGAGGAGTTAACACTTTTATTTCACTTCCTTGGAAATTTTTGTTGGTTAAATGCACATAAAGAAATTTTGAGTTTCGCTCGCTGCAAGTGGGGTTTTATACACAGTGTGGAAATTCCACAGGTGAACCAAAGACTGCCTGCAGAAACATATGGTTTCCGCATGTCTCAATATACACCACCTGCGGCGACCCCTATGCGCACCTACCGACCAAAAATCCAACCCAAAAACTATTTTTTAACCAGTGAAAAAGAAAATTGATCCATGGAAAAGAAAGAGGATGAGAAGATTACCTCTTTAGCGAAAGTCCTTCATCGAATAGTTGCTCGTGCCTCCCACAATTGATAGAGGATGTTTGAGGTAAAAAGGGGTTTTTTGGACAAGTTTTGGGTAAAATGACAATGAAATGGTAAAAACGCGTTTTGACCTATATTTATGCACTTTTTACTTTTTCATTGATATTTTATATTATTTTATTCATTTTATCTAAAACCTAATGTTATTATGGTATTGTGAGTGTTGTAATTTTTTTCGCAGATGAATGATATTGGAGCCTAAACGATGAAATACATATACTTTTCTTAATTTGTTTTTTACGTTTGTCACATGTACAAATACTTTTTAGGTTTTTCAGAAAAAACCTCAAGCTCAGTATTTGTTCATTCTCGCGGTTGTAAATCAATGAGAATGCAACCGAGTATACTTTTGTCTCCTTTTCGTACTCATCATGGTAACACGAAAAGAGAAACTCATGGATTATCCTTTAAGCTCCTTTTACACTCCATAAAAACGAAAAGATTTCCAAGCGATCTTGTTCTTTTAACGCTCGTAAAAATATTTGAAGAAAACGTTTTATGGGCGATAGTTTATCACTTTTTCAGTCTCATTAAACTAATCTATGAAAAAGGAACTGAGAGAGTCTTCTTTATGTGTTTTTCAGACTCTTTAAACATGAAAAACCTCTGAGTTTTCTCTCTTTGGACTCGTTAAACAAACATCAAAAGAACCATATGGGGCCAAACCACTCCTTCTTAGGGTTCATTAAACATACTCCGAGGGACTCATCTAAAGGATGACCTTACATCAACAAGCATATGTTATCCTCCTCAAGCTTGCGTAAAAATAAAGAGGTACTCACCAGAAATGGTGGGGGGAAATTTTGGAAAGAAATGTGTCTCTGTATTTGTGTTAGTGGAAGTAATAGTCTCTCTTGAACATGACACCCCCTTTATCATTATATCTGGGTTGGGAAATCCATTTGTTTCTCGTCTTCCCTTCTGCTAGTTCATATCTTGGGTCATCTCTGAGTCAATTCTTCCAAGACCATTGTCGTGTCATTCATATGTTCAAGGGAAGTTCAACCTTACACAAGCCTTCTATCCAGTTGGCCATTTGCAGTTATCAATTGTTACCATGTTGGACTTTGCTATTTCAGTTTCAAATCATCTTCACACTTTGATCTACCTTAAATATGTTACTTATTTTGTGTCATTGATGGGGGATACATCAAGGCCCTCTTGTGATGAGTCTTTTCCTGTCAAATTCAACTCATCATCTGGGAACAAGACTTAGAAATCAGTTAGTACCTTAGAACCTGCATTCCTCAATGGCAGGTTTCTTTGCTTTCGACAGTGGATTCACATCTTTGGTCCCTGATTGAGATATTCCATCGAGTGTTTGACTTCAACTCATTTATTCACATTCGTTGGATTGTACTGAGGTACCTTGGGAATCATTGACATCAATGGTGATTTCCCTTGCATTTGTTAATGGTTTTCATCAATGACCGGTAATCAAGTGGTTTCTACCATGTTCGACTGCAGCACCTGCAATCACATGGTTAGATTCGTACTTACAAACAATGGGATTGAATACCTTGGATCTCACCCTTTTGGTCCAGGCTACGATGAAGTACTTCTAATTTGTATTGACACATAGATTCACTTTGTATGTCTCATGGCTATGTCCGATTTTGAGTTTTCTAGAACATATATCCACAATATATTCTTGGTGGCTATGTAGAATCTTGATCACATGGATCCACGATGTATGATTGGTGGCCATGACTAAAATTTCTGATTTAACTCATTTTTAGTCTGAGTATGGGAATTCCTACCTTAGAAATGGTATAATATTGTGCAGATGCTTGGTTGTTTTCAGGTTCCCGATTGGTGCACTCCTTGTTCCCGACACACATACATTTTACAAAGTAATTCGACTGTCACGAATTCTAGCCTCATACTTTGGGGGGCATTCTGTTACACATTATTTTTGTCACCCTGGTGATGTTTCTATAAGCATGTGTTCAGGCTCCCAAAAATATCTTTCTCATGAGAAAAGTGTCTGGTTTCCTCCTCTACAAAACTTGTTTTTAGAATGACATCATAGGCTAGACATAAGACACTCTAACACACTCACTCTCTACCTCCCCTCTTTTTCTTCCTCTCTCTCCCTCCCTGAATTTATATCCCTCCTCTATGTCTTCCTCTCTCTCCCTCCCACACTCTCACACACACACTTTCTATCCCCCATCTATGTCTTCCTCTCTCTCCCTCCCACACTCTAACACACTCACTCTCTACCTCCATCCTTTTTATACCTCTCTCTACCTCTCCTCTTTGTCTACCTCTCTCTCTATCCCAAAATATCGCATACACATTTTGTTTCCCCCCTCTATGTATTCCTCTATATCCTTCCCACACTCTAACACACTCACTCTCTACCTCCCCTCTTTGTCTTCCTCTCTCTCTCTCCCTTCCGCACTCGCACTCTAGCAAGAATGGTACATTTCAAGGAAAGGCATGGTAAGGAAAGAAATTCCTTTGACCTAGACCTGGAAAGACATGTCAAAACCTAGACCTAGACCTAGAACTAGAATTAGACCATGACCTAGACCTAGACTTTGCCTTACCATGCCTCACACTCTTGCATACACTCCCTCTCTATATCCCTCCTTTTCAACTCTCTCCCTCTCTCTCTCTCCATCCATCTATTTCTCTCCCTCCTCACTCCCTCTCTTTCCCTCCCTTGTGCCCCTGTCTCTCTCCCTCCCCTCTTCTTCCCTCCTCCTTTCTCTCTCTCTCTCTCTCCTCTCCCTCTTCCCCTTTGTCTCTCCCTCCCCATATACTCCCTCTATCTCTCTCTCTCCCCTTGTTGTTAGTATCACTTTAACTATCTCTCTCTACCCCTATTTCTGTGTTTCTCATTCTACCTCCCTCTTTATCTGTCTCCATCTCACTTTTGACCTCTCTCTCCCCTTGTTTCTCTCTTTATATCTCTCTACCCCCCTTCCTTCTATCTCCCACCTTCCTCTCACAATTAGTCTCACTCTCTCTCCACCCATTCCTCCCTCCCTCTCTCACCTCTAATATCACCCCATTTATCTCTTTATATCCCTCTACCCCCCTTCCCTCTATCTCCCCTATTCCTCTCACAATCAGTCTCACTCTCTCTCCACCCCCTCCTCCCTCCCCCTTTCTCTCTCTTTCCCTCCTTACAACTCCCTCCTCTATCTCTCTCTCTCTCATACATCTACCCCTCCCCACTATCTCTCCCCGCCTTCCTCTCATTCTCTCTCTCTACCTACTCTCTTTGTCTCCCACTCCCTCCCTCTCACACTCACACATTCTCTCTCTACTCCACTCCTTTGTCTATCTCTCCCCCTCCCTCCCAATATCTCTCCTCTCTTTTTCTCCTACATATACCACCTCTTTATCTCTCTCCTTGTTGTTAGTCTCACTCTCACTAGATCCCCCTCCCTCTCTCTCCTATACTCTTCCCCTATATATCTCTTTATATATATCTACCCCCTTCTTCTCCCACTCAGTATCACTCTCTCTCTACCCCTTCCTCCCTCCCTCCTATTATCACCAAAATGTTTTTTGGTTGGCATCCAAGCTTAAAGAGATTAGTGAAGGGTTATATCACCATAGAGGTATGATAGATTAGAGGGCCTCGCTATATCTGGCGACATACAAACAAAATAGCATATATGTAAAGAGAAAGACTCGGTGGACTGTTGATCCTGAAAGTGACCCGGATCAACAGTTGAGGTGAGTATCAGAGATTGAACTAACATGAACATTAAGCGATCAAGGGCAGGCTGGAGAAAACAATCATGATTTCATTATGGGAAGCATGGTGCCCGTAGAGGTACATCGGGGGAAAAAGCAGTCTGACCAATACCACTTCCTCCAACCCCTCGATGCCAAAGCCACTAGGCCAATGTGGACCGTAGATCCTGAAGTAGCCCAGATCAATGGTTGAAGTTTATATCGGTGGTTGAAACAACACGGAGATTAATAGATAGAGGGCGGGTCAGGGAAAACTACCATGGTTTAAATCATGGATGTGTGGTGCCCTTAGAGATACATCAGGGAGAAAAGTGGTTCACTTGAAACCATCTTCTCCAACCCCCGATGCCAATAGATACCTATAAAAGGAGGAACCCCCGACATTATTCTATGATAATTCGAAGCCTTCGAATGTTCAAAAAATTGGCGCAAAGATTCTAGTCAAATTTCAAAGATCAGAACTGAACCAGACTCGTGTTTTTCGCTGCTTGACAAATATTCTTCACCATGGATGCTAATCCTGTCATTTTATCCATGAATGAACAAGAGATATCCTCCAGGGAGGAAGCTCTAATTGACAAAGATTTTGACTTTTTCGACACAGAGATAACAATCTCACCCGTTTCCGTGTCTAGATCGATTTTGTTGGACAATGTTGGAGTGTGCATACCTTTCCTCGAAGCAGCTCAAGCCTCCATCATCCCTTATGTCATAGAAATAGTATTTCCATTCCCTGAATTTGTAAGCTGGTGTGCAGAGGGATATTCTCAGGGAGAAAGAGTCATTTTAAATAAATTAGGATATGAAGTTCTATGTAAAGTAGAAAGTCCATCACTCCGTCATGCTCTTAGTGTACCAGACGCCTCCCCCACAGTGTCAGAGCCCTTTGAGGAACAAAGAATGATCACAATTTATAGAGAGTGTCTACCCGAAGTTAAAACCTTATTTCTATAGACTATAGTCAAGCCTGAACATCATTCAGAGAGTCTGTCATTACCTGCCAGTGTAAGCATCATGATTGTCGAAGTCCAGTGGACTTGCTCCCTACTAAGTCAAATTTTAGGGTTAGACAATGACAAGTTTGTGGTAGAAGTCATGTTGGGTTTCCTGTTGGATTGTTTTCTGTCTGGTCAGTTAGTCCGTGTCAATTTTGATGAATTTTTTGCAGAGAATATACATCAACACCTAGTCAACTTCAGCTCATTGAGACACTTCAAATACTAAACTCACTTGTTGAGGATGTTTTTGGATTTCAACAAAACCGAATTTCCTAAGACAACTTTTATTTTGACTGAGTGCAAAAGGATCACCATGCTCATCTTCATCAAAAAGATTATGTCCAGGGTATACAATCTCATTTTTGGTTCATATCTACTGAGATTTCTAGAAGATATGAAAAGCTCACTAGCCAAATCTAGAAAGCTTGGTAGGAGATTGGGTGTTGTTCACACAATATACTGTGATTTGGGTATATGGATACTAGGAAGGACCTTATCTTTTACCGGTTTTTCTTACGCCTAGGATATTCGCTTTGGAATTTATAAGAAAAAGAATTATCTTAGATATTGAACATTTTCTGAAAGAACACAAGGTTTCTAATTTGAAATTTCCTTTCGTGGTAGGTCCCTTCATGGTGAAGAGTAAGTCCTGCTTTCCCCAGATTAAATCCAAGCTCAGTGAATTTGGTTTCACATAGTTTCAAGGGAGAATATATGATCCCCATCAGATCATATCAAAGAGAAGTTTGGCCAGTAGAGAAGGTCCCTATGAACATGAACATGTCGAAGGATTTGATGAGTTGACCGATCTAGAGACTTGTGCGGAAATGGAGGTTACCATACAACAAGATCAAACAAAACAAATAGAACCAACTCCTCAACCGATCCCATCATGGAAACCTTCCCCTAAGTTGGTTATCAAAGCTCTTAAAATGAGCGTTTACAATAAGAGGAGAAGTTTAGAAGCACTAGATACTAGTAGCCAACAAGACACTCTCAAAAGGATGAAAATCACATCATCATCTCAAGTGGTTGACCTGGAAGAGGAAGAGATCAAAGGGAAAACATGCATGGAAATGGTAGAGGCTACAACCAAGAACGAAGAAACTAGTACATAAAATAGGCCACAAAACAAAAGCAACACAAAGCTCTTCAGCAATAGGAAATACATATTTGGCTAGACACCTGGGGAAGTGTATCAGTCCAAGGGATATTTAATGAATCATTATGCTATGAAAGGAAGTATGGAAAATAGTGAAATAATATATCTTTTAACTGAAGTAGAAAGGAATTCTCAGCATAAGGCTTCCTTACTCTCATTCATGGATGTGGAGAAAAAAACATTTAACATTGCAGTGGATGATGATGATAAGGTCCCTGAGATCAAAATGCACTATAAAAACATTGTTGCCCTCGACAAGGTAAAAATTCATAGGAATGTTAGTGACATGTTATATTCTGATTATCTAAGCTTGGAATTAAAAGTTGCAAGGTTAACGACATACGCATCAAAACTAGATGGACAACCGAAACAAGAAAAAGTGTCCGGCAAAGCCTAGATGACACAGGTGAAAAAACTAGAGTCTGAAGGTCCCCAGGGGTTGAAATCATCTTTGGATGAAAAGGACAAGATGATCCAAAGTCTAAATAGAAATTCGAGGATGTCACCTACAGATCATCCACATACAACAAAATTGACTGCATTGGAACATAAGAAAGAAATATTCAGACAAGAGGCACTCGATTACAAGGATAAACTGTTGCAATTGGAGAAAGAGAAAGATAATTGGTCACTGGCATAGGAAAAAACATCGAACATGCCAGTCATTATACCTGCAAATACAGAGACTGGATCAAGGACTAAGGGGTTAGGCCAAGCTATGTCCTAGGTAAGCTAAAAAATAGGTGAGATCAAGAATCTCAAAGAGAACATGGAAAAGATGAAGCAGGAGATGAAAGGAAAGGATGAAAAGATAGCTCAACTCCATATATAAAATAAATATTTGCATGAGAGAGTGAAAAAGATTAAAACTAGCTTAAAGGGAAAGACATTATTGCAGGGAGCCAAACATGTAATTTGGGACTGTATTACTGCGGAGGTTGCTAAATTCAGGGTTTATCTGAATTTTATCGATGACAAAGATAACATGGTTGTTACAGCTCGAAACAAATGCGTTGTTGTAAACGAAATATTAGCAAAGAAGCCCTCAGAGTGGGCCCAAAACGCTATTGATTTATTGAATGTTGTACCAACTGCTGAACTTCAAACCATTGGTGTGAAAGATAGGACCGCATTGATCATTTCAGCCAGGAGGATTATTTCTAAGCACAACTTACTTGGATCAATCTGTAACAAAGCTGTGCAAATGGAATCCAGCATAAAAGAGTTTAAAGCAGATTTTGAAAATTTGTTTGTCAAAGGCCTTCCATCATTTTGGACTGGTAAAGGCTCATTATACGATCAAGAAGAATATCACTCTCTCCTCATGCAATGCAGAATGGACCATTCTAAGTTCGAGGATATGGAAGAAAGTATGAAAGGTCCAAGTTTGGTAGAGTATTTGGCTACAGATTTTGAAATTTTAAACAAGTTTAAAATAGTGAAGGTCAGCATGCCAACCATGTCCTATGCTACGGGTATTGACTTGGAAAGTTTGATTAAAGAGATGATGGATTATGGAATCCCCTCTGATCCACAATGGAAAGAAATCGTGTGGTTTGGTAAGACAAAGTGCAATGTCCCCAGAACCAACAGATGATCTCTAGGTGTCACCTGTTTTGCAGATCTGTCGAGAGCTCAGAGTGAGACCGATGGCGTAGAAGAAGTCAAACAGTTAGATAAATTGTTCATTATTTTGAAACGTTTTCTTTTTGCTAATTATTATAAAATGTTTCATATACCAAAATTGTCAGTTAAAACTGTTACAGAAGCCGAAACGTTTCGGTTTCAATTGTTTTTTATCAAACTATATAAGTACTAAGAGACTTTAATTGATTAATGTTGGCAGAAGTGCAAAGTGCCTTTTTGGTTGTATCAAACTCTGTTTGTAAATTTTCTGAATCTGAATTGAATATAAATGCAAAAGATTTTGAAGTCTCTATGAAAATATTCTAATGGGTGGTGATATGAGCTTTGTTTCCCTTCATTTTATGTATTTCCTGTAACCTGTCATTTCATTTACATTTTATTTTGTTTAAATTGGAGAGTTTAAATGCCTAGAATTCGTCTTGTGACTCTCTTGGCTTAAGCAATTTAGACTATGTGATTATCTTCTCAACTAATTCAAAATTCATTTTAGTAATGCTATGATGTAGTTATTTGTTCTCTTTATCTTTCTACACCCCTTATAAATTCAAGAATAACTCAGATTCATCGCCTTATTTATCCTTTTTCTTCTGGAGAGTTCTATCAGTCGATGCATTGTTTTCATTCACTTTCATAATTTTGACTCCATAGCCCACAGTGTTCCTCCCCTTCTTTACCAACAAATTTATTAAAATTCCCCAAAACAAACCAAATCTAGCCACCGATTTCCATAGATATATCCAGTGACATGAGAGAGCCCTCTCTGAGTTGAGAAGGCTAGTGCCTCAACTCAAAATCTGGTTGAAACAGTTACCTTTGTCATTTATCTATTCAGCCGGACAAAATTTACAGAGTGCTAACATTATGGCACCATTGTCGGGGATGAAATTGAAAAAATATTCCCTAGGAAAATGACTTAAAGATTTGGTTTGATCCCTGAGGGTGACAGTGGATCAAATACCTTTTTGGATGAGACTATTTTTACTTTGGTGACTCCGTTATTCAGTGAAAAGTTGCACCACACCTTGTGAGATAGAAGTCCTGGCTCCTAAGAAAGTTCACACCAGGAGATATCTAGACCCAGAAGCTGCAATCCCTGTGTCTGACCCTGAAAAGATTGTACGCAGAAGAAAGGAAAGGCCTGTAACCCCAGTATTGCATCCAGACTGATATCTATCCTTTCCTAGATATGAAGCGACTAGCATCGAATACCTTGATTTTGACGTGAAATTTGAACAATCCTTATTCAGAACTAAGTCCGAGTCTTGTCTAGGTGAGACTATCTGTGACAAAAAGATATTTCAAGAGCTGGTTTTAGCCACATCTGTTAATCCTGTAGTGATCCCTTCTCAGAACCAACGTCCACTCTGACTACTCACAGTAGCTATGGCAGCCATATTTGCGCCCCTCATACTGCCCTCTCAACTACATGACCTGCCTCAAGATTACAACCTAAGGATTAAACTATATGATGTTGAAGGTAGCATATTAGCTCAAAAAAATTTAGACTGGTTTAATGATTTCGTAGACCTCGAAGAAGTAGACTACGAAGATGTGAAGATGAGATTGTTTACACAAAGCCTTACTGAAGATGTGAGGAAGTGGTTCAGAGCCCTTCCAGTGGGGAGTATTCCAAATTTTGAAGCCTTTGAGACAAGCTTTCTTGCAAAGTGGGGGGACAAGAAAAATCCCCTTCAGTTGTTGACCTAGTATAACAATATGAAGAGATCACCTGATTAGACAGTACATGAGTTTTCATCTATATTCATGAAAGTGTATAATTCCATTCCTAATGAAGTAAACCCGCCCCCCCAAGGCTTCCCAACTCAAATATGTTGATTCTTTTGAAAGTGACTTTGTGTTATTATTAATAGAACAAAGGTCCACCACTTTAGACAATATGAAGACTAATGCTATAGAAGTGGAATTGAACCTGATGGCTTCAGGGAAGATAAAAACTAATGCTAGTAGAGACACAAACATAGCTCAAGACAAAGCACAACCTTCAACATCTCAAACATCAGAGGACAGATTCGAAACAATGATGAGAAACATGGAGTGGATGATGGAAAGAATGGCACTAGGAAATAGGCCCAAGCCTAGAGACCAGGTAGATGGTCCACCCAGAAATTCGAGAATATCGGCTATTCCACAGACTAGGCAAAGGAACCAAGGAAATCAAGAAAATCAAGCAGATTCGACAAACTTGGGAAAGCAGGCAAATCAGAGAAACCAAGTAAATCAGGGAAATCAAGGGAATCAAGGGGAACAACAAATCAAGCCTCCTTTCCAAAATAATTATGTAAATGAAGGTTATGATGGATATTTTGAAGATAACATGAACTGTTGTGATGATAAAGAAACATAGATATTTTTGACCAAAGAAGAACATGACTAGTTCGTGGATGCAGATGAAATATTTCTGCAAGATGATGAGGAAAGGTTATCAGTGGAAAAAGAAGATTATGAGACCAGGCTACAAAACACCATCATGCAATTCCAAAGGAAATATAACCTCCATAATAAAAAAGTACCCTCAAATCCTCCCAAAGGTAATCCTTCAAATGGGAATCTCTCCAAAGAAGCTCAGAATAATGTGCCTTATTCTAGTCAGACCAAGAAAGATTCTACTCCAAAATATTCAGCTGCGAAGGACTCCATTGTAAAATATGATGTTGCAAAAGATACCGTGGAAAAGGGGAAGCATAAAGAAGAACCTCAGAAGAAAATATTGATAAGAAGATAAATGGTCAGCAAAGAGGTAGAAAGGACCCCATCATCTTTTGATTTCGAGAGTGAAATGGCTAAGATAAAAATTTCGGTACCATTTAATGAATTGATCAGGAACAACGAATATAGAAATCAGATCATCAAGATGCTTAAAATGGGACAGACCTATGATACCTTAAACATACAAGATGATCACCCAGCTATCCTATTTGGCCCAAGAGTGGAAGAAGGTAGTGAAAATGAAGAAGTCCCTCCCTTTTATGTCATTTTGAAAATCCATGACATGATTCTACACAATGCTATGCTGGATTCTAGAGCATCACACAACCTGATGCCAAAGGTAGTCATGGACCAATTAGGTCTCGAAGTCACAAGACCTTACAAAGATCTGTTCTCCTTCGATTCAAGAAAGGTAAAATGCCTTGGCATGATCAAAGACATGGTCGTTTCTTTGTCACAAATTCCAACAAAGAACATGGTGATGGATGTAGTGGTTGTCGATATCCCTCCAAAATTTTGTATGCTTTTGTCCAGATCATGGGCTGAAAAATTAAAGGGAACCCTCCATATGGACATGTCTTATGCTACTATTCTTGTCTTTGGTTAGGACAGAAGATTGTACAGGGAGGTTTTGATTAAATATATGGTCAGCAATAAATCACAACATATCAATCATCCTATATATTCAGTAAACACTGAATTAGGATCTTCCATCTTCTTCAATGACCTGTGCTCAGAAAAAGAAACATAAGTCATTTTAGCTGACAAGGATGAGCTTAAGGGGCAGATGGAAGAAATTTTAGAGCCACAAGATAATGCAAAAGACCAGTTGTGGAAGATGAATTTAGATGGAGCTTCCTGTAGAGAAGGAGTTGGAGCTGGCATATGGATCAACCATCCCGAAGGAGATGCGAAATTGTGTTGCTACAAACTTGTTTTTGAATACACTAATAACATGGCCGAATATGAAGTGTTGATATTGGGATTGAAAGTTTTAGAAGAACTAGGTGCCAAAAGAATTTCTATGCATGGAGATTATGAGTTAATTATAAATCAAATCAAGGGCATCTACCAAGCAAAACAACCCAGATTGAGGGCTTATAGGAATATGGTGTTGGAACTCCTCGAGAAATTTGAAGAATGCAATTTATCGGCCATCCCAAGAGAGAAGAATCAGATTGTTGACGCTCTGGCCACTTCCGTAGCAGTTTTTAGAGTCCCTATCTTCCCTGAGAAAATATACAAGGTAGAAGTAAAGTACATGCCGACAATACTAGACAATATGAAGCACTGGAAGGTTTTCGAAAATGACAAGCAGATGGAAAGCTTCCTAAAAATGGAGAACGAGTTTGAGAATTTGAACATTGACGATGAATATTGTGATGATGAGGTAGATGCAGTCGCTTTCATGAAAGAAGGATATTTCGACAATCAGATCACTGGTAGAGATATCATGCAGCTGGAGAGTAATATCATCCCCAAGGGTCTGGTGCCATTAGAGAAACTTTTCGATAACAATGACCTAGCCAGGACCCCGAAGATCACAGTAAATGAAGGGGACATATAATATTGCAATATTGAAACTCCAGAAGACCCAAAGATCGTGAAACTGTCTAGGAAGATCAACCCTAAAATCAGAGAGAGGTATGTCAAATTAATGAAAGAATTCCCTGATTTTTTTCTTGGAGCTACGATGATCTAAAAGTCTATGATACCAATAAAATACAGCATGTTATCCCAATTAAATAATACCACAAGCCATTCAAACAAAAATTAAGAAGAATAAATCCTCTGTTGTTACCATTGATAGAGAAAGAAGTGAAAAAATTGTTTGAAGTGAAGATCATAGTGTCCCTGAGGTTCTCCAAATGGGTAGCCAATCTAGTACTAGATAGAAAAAAGAGTGGAAAAATCAGGTTGTGTGTCGACTTTAGAAACCTAAATAAAGTATCCCTTAAAGACAACTAACCATTGCCTAAAATGGATCACATTTTACAGAAGGTGGTAGGCTCCCAAAATATGTCGATGTTAGATGGTTTCTTGGGATACAATTAGATCATGGTGCATCTTGATGATCAAGAAAAGACAACATTCACCACACCTTGGGGAACATTTATGTATGCTAAAATGCCATTTGGACTCATGAATGCAGGGGCAACATTTTAGAGGGATATGGATATAGATTTTGCAGATGAAAAGGATAAATTCATTATTATATATTTGGATGACATTACGGTATATTCTACCTCAGATGAAGAACACATCAAGCATCTCAGGAGGGCATTCGAAAAGTGCAGAAAGTTTGGCATATCCTTGAATCCGAAAAATTCAAATTTTTCCATGGAAGAGGGAAACATCTTAGGGAATATTATTTCAAAGGAAGGGATAAAGGTAGACCCCAATAGAGTAGAGGGAATCTTGAATATTGGCATACCCAGAAGCAAAAAGGAGGTACAATCTTTCCTGGGCAAGGTAAATTTTCTAAGAAGATTCATTCCTAATTTAGTTGAAATCATAAAACATATCACCAATATGTTAAAGAAGGGAAATGAAATCAAGTGGGTCCCTGAGGCTAGGAAATCCTTTGAAGACATCAAGGTAGCATTAACAAAGGCTCCTGTGCTAGCCAGTCCAAATTTTGAGAAATATTTCATACTATTCTCTTTTGCTTCTAAGCGTACTATTGCATGAGTATTACTTCAGAAGGATGAACTGAAATTCGAGAACCCACAACATACTACAGTAAGACATTGAGAGATTCTCCTCTGAAATATGATATCATGGAGAAACAGGAATATGTTGTGGTCAAAGCATTGAAGGAATTCATGGTTTATATTCTACATTCACATACCACGGCTTATGTCCCAAGCAGATCAGTAAAAGACATCTTGACACAACATGATCCTAAAGGAAAGAGAGGAAAATGGATTGTTGTACTGTTAGAGTATGACCTTGAAATCAAACCCACAAAATTGATCAAAGGACAAGGACTTTCTAGACTCATGGCGTAAACGAACTGTGAACTCTTGGGAATAAATTTCATTGAAGGTATATCAGAGAATACAACAGATCAAGAAGAGGAAAATCCACGAGTATCTCAGAAATTTCTTGACTCTACATGGTATGGAAATATTATCTTTGTGTTAAACAATATACAAGCTCCTCCTGAGTATAGCAAAACAAAGGCCAGATTCCTAAAACTGAAAGCCACAAAATTTTGTATAGTAAATGAATTACTGTACTGGAAAGACCCGGGAGGGATTTTGTTGAGTTGTTTGATAGAAGAATAAGTGGAAAAGACCATCAGAGAGTTCCATAAAGGCGACTGTGGAGGTCACCATTATTGGAAGATCACTGTGCACATAATTTTGAGAGCTTGTTTCTACTGGCCGAGTATTTTCCCTGATGTTTACAAAGAAGTGTCAAAGTGCTACGAATGTCAAATCTTCTATGGGAAAGGAAAATTGCAGTCTCTTCCATTGAAACCCATCTTAGTAGAATCTCCTTTAAGACAATGGGGCCTAGATTTTATAGGAGAAATACACCCACAGTCCTTGACTCAACACAAATGGATCCTGACTGCAATGAATTATTTTACTAAGTGGATTGAGGCAGTTTCTACCAGACAAGCTACAGATTATGTTATCATTCGATTCCTAGAAGACAATATCCTGTGTAGATTTAGATGCCAGATCAATATTATAACAGACAATGCGACGACCTTCAAATCGAAAAAGTTGGAAAATTCTGCAGTAATTACAACATTACCCTTGGCCATTCTATGTCATACTACTCGCAAGGAAATGGACTGGCTGAGTCTTCAAACAAAATCTTAGTCAAGATCATCAAAACATTGTTGCAGGAGAATAAAAAAGTGTGGCACAAAAATTTCATTCATGCACTGTGGGCTGACATGATATCCCTGAAGAGATCTATTTCCACATCTCCTTTCCAGATCGTTTATGGTACATAAGCTATCTTTCCTACTGCATTGGGATTGATGGTGATGAAGTTGTTACAAGAGAAAGAAGCAGAAATGGATGCCAGTCGGAGAAGGGAGGATGAACTCATTAGAGTACAACAGACCAAAGAAAGGACCTTCAATAACGCACAGTTACGTCAAGACAAGATCAAAGAAGCTTTCGACAGATGTACCAAAGCAGATGACTTCCAACTTGGAGACTGGGTAATGAGATGGGACGCCACGAACGAAGATAAAGGTAAACATGGAAAATTTGATTACCTGTGGCTGGGCCCATTCAAAATTACAGCTTACCATGGAAGAAATGCCTATTTGTTGGAATAAAGTGATGGAAAACTCACCGGAGGAGGGCCTATGAATGGCAAGTTCCTCAAGCGTTACGTTGTTTGAAAAATCATCACCCCACCATTCATTGTACATAGTTGCTTTGTATTTTTCTTTACGTATGAAAGACGAAATAAAAACAACATGGTTGAAGCTCGAGGTGAAGGTCCTGAGCCGTGATGAGTAGGTTTGAATTTTGTGAATAAAGGTAAAAGGATTCGGATCACACACATAAGATTATGACCCAATGGGTAGGAACTTAATCTACAGTTCTTTGCTACCTCGTAGGGAGGATAGCATCCCCAGTTAGAGCCAATTTTATCACCATAATATTTTTTGGTTGGCATATGATCTTAAAGAGCTTAGTGAAGGGTTATATCGCCATAGAGGTATGATAGATCAGAGGGCATCTCTATATCTGGTGACATACAAAAAAAATAGCGGAGATGTAAAGAGCAAGACTCAACGGATTATCGATCCTGAAAGTGGCCCGGATCAACGACTAATGCCCGTATTAGAGATTTAACTAACACAGAGGTTAAGCGATCGAGGGAAGTCTGGGGAAAACAATCGTGGTTTCATTGCAGGATGTGTGGTTCCCGTAGAGGTACATCGGGGGAAAAATCAGTCTAACTAATACCACTTCCTCCAACCCCCCGATGCCAAAGATGCCAAGCCAATGTGGACCATAGACCCTGAAGTAGCCTGGATCAACGATTGAAGTTTATATCGATGATTGAAATAGAACGAAGATTAATAGATAGAGGGAAGGTCAGGGAAAACTACCATTGTTTAAATCATGGACGCGTGGCACCCTCAGAGATATGTCGGGGTGAAAAGTGGTTCACTTGAAACCATTTTCTCCAACCCCCGATACCAATAGATACCTATAAAAGGAGGAATCCCCAACATTATTCTATGATAATTCGAAGCCTTAGAATGTTTGAAATCTTAGTGCAAAGCTTCCAGTCAAATTTCAAATCTCAGAACTGAACCAGACTCGCGTTTTTCGCCGCTTGATAGGGATTCTTCACCATGGCTACCAATCCTATCATTTTATTCGTGAATGAACAAGAGATATCCTCCAGGGAGGAAGCCCTAATTGACAGATATTTTGATGTTTTTGACACAGAGATAACAATCTCACCCATTTCCATGTCTACATCAAATTTGTTAGACAATGTTGGAGCGCACATACCTTTCCTCGAAGTGGATCAAGCCTCCATCATCCCTTACATCGTAGAAACAATATTTCCATTCCCCGAATTTGTAAGCTGGTGTGCAGAGCGATATTCTCAGGGAGAATGAATCATTTTAAATAAATTAGGATCTGAAGTTTTGTGTAAAGTAGACAGTCCATCACTTTGGCATGCTCTTAGTGTACCAGATGCCTCCCCCAAAGTGTCAGAGACCTTCGAGGAACAGAGAATGATCACAATTTATAGAGAGTGTCTGCCTGTGGTATACCTAGGGAGGTAATATGGGGTACCTAGGGAGGTACCCAATGGGAATGTATTTATGTGTTATTAGTGGAAGTCATTTAATATATGGGAATGTGGTGATTCAATGTAAGGTGGACTAGGTCCACTATATTAATAAAGGCCCACTATGGTAGTTGGATGTAATAAATGTGAGAAGGCTCTCTAGAAGGTTCCTAGGAGATAGGGAGAGCTATA
>JZKD02S1133942.1:96844-109744 GCA_000966675.3 Picea glauca | reverse complement strand
CTCACTCTCTTTTTATTCCCCTCTCCCCCTCTCACATTCCATTTCTTCCTCTCTCTACATCCCCCCTCCCTACATCACAATGAAAGAAATGGCCTTGACCTATAAATTTCAATACCTATACCTAAACCTAGACATGTCAAGACCTAGACCTAAGCCTAGACATAGCAATACCTAGACATGGCAAGACCTGGAGCATGAACTAGACCTATACGATGACCATGACATAAAACTATACCATGAACTAGACCATGACATAGAGCTAGAGCTAGATTTAGACGATGACCTAGAGCTTGACGTAGACCATGACCTAGACTCCCCTAGCTCCATCTAAGCCTAGAAATAACTTATACTTAACCTTTAACCCCCTCTACACTCGAGCCCTGAGTGTACTATGCATATACCTTTTGTACAACCCTTTCACTCACATCACCCACATAACCTACATCTAGGTTCTATAACCATTACTATATCCTTGAGAACACTTTCAATCCTAACCCCTTAGGTCTTAGTTGTCCCCATACCCCTATACATCTTTATTCACAAAGATTTTTGGTATATAATAAATGCTATATTCATTGCATTAAAAGAGAACACGTGCTCTTGTGACTTGATAGAGTTGTAGTTGTTTCTTGTTTATGCTCAGTAAGAAGATGCACGCGTTCATAGATCACACATGCACTATAGTACGCACATGTTCTAGGAACGTGCACATGTTCCTGCTGGGATTTTTTTGTGCCAATCACAAGCCACTACCTCATATATCTCAAGGTCGAAAAATAATTTGCGACATCTTCACACAAATATAGTGTGCACACAATTTTTTTTCTTATTTTAGTCTTGTTATTTGATTCAAAGACAAATTTTTTCTATTGCCAGACCATTGTAGGAAAAATTGGAAGACAAATTTTTGAAAGTGGAATTGGAATTGTTGTTTGTATATTCTTGTGTATTCTTGGAATTGGAAGACAAATTTGTCCAATTGGCATTGTTGTTTTTGTCTTCTTGTGTCTTCTTAGAATTGGAAGACAAATTTTTCCAATTGGAATTATTGTTTTTGTCTTCTTGTGTCTTCTTGGAATT
This sequence comes from Picea glauca, assembly GCA_000966675.3. NCBI lineage: Eukaryota > Viridiplantae > Streptophyta > Pinopsida > Pinales > Pinaceae > Picea > Picea glauca. The sequence continues at coordinate 108,664 of JZKD02S1133942.1, read as the reverse complement.
GGAAGAAACATTTGTCCAATTGAAATTGTTAGTTGTGTAATACCAAGACAAATTTATCCAATTGGAATTGGAATTATTAGTTGTGTCTTCTTTTGTGATACAAAGACAAATTTCCCCATTTGGAATTGGAATTGTTAGTTGTTCCTTATTACATAATACAAAGACAAATTTGTGGTGAGGTGTTTGGAAGCCATTTTTTCTATTTAAACACAGGGAACTGACGGATTCGAGAAATAAAGTCATCGATAAAAGAGAAACCGATAAAAAAGGTATAAGAAGAAAGAGAAAAGACAAAGTTACGTATGTCAAAGCGTAGTCTTTCAGAAGAGGGAAATTTAATTTCTAGTGGAATAGATGTTGTTGTTGTTTCTCCTCCATTAGTAGAAGCAAAGCACAAGAGTTCATTAGAGATAAATCCATCAAATATCTCATCAATATAGCTTGTTGTGGATGACCAGATGATGGAGTATTTTCTTGGAGCTGATTATACAATGGATGAAATTAGAGAAGCAACTGATGTACACCATTCTGGCGAAAAAGTTTTTGTGGTGCAATATATTGTTGGATAGTAAAATGTTCCAGAAACTAGTCAATTCCATGTCCACTCTCCTCCCAGAGTTGATCCTCCAGTGATTGAAGGGGAAATAACTGTAAAATTGTTAACTCCACAACATGGAGGTCAAGAGTTCCAGAATAGGGGTTCATCATCACTACCTAGATTGAACATTGTGTGGTGAATAACTCCTAAACGCATTCAGGTCCATTAAAGTGGTCTAGAATCACTTGAAGGTAAGTTAACCATACTATTCATTATCTCTCTTATAAAGTCATTAAAGAATATTTATAACCAAAATTCGATGCTACTAAATGTCAATTATTTTTAGCTTTGTTAAAATCTAGAAGTTTGACTACTGTTAGGAGAATTTTAGGCATTAATATAGTCAAAAGTGTAGAAACAAGTCGTCATATTCTTAGAAACCTTGTAGATTGTTTTCAAATGATTGGTAAGAAATATCATTCTAAATACCAGAATGCAACCCGGTATGTCTTGTTGTTAGAAAAGTGGGTGTGCTTGTTTAACCATAGACAATATAGCAATATTGTCAACCAACTGTAAGCACGAATGCCACCCCCGAGCACCTTGACCTTGAAAGAAAGAAGAATTTGGGTAGAACTTCAATAGCCAACCAAGGCTAATGCACTAAGAAAAGATAACCAGGACTTATAATAAATTCCAACCCAGAAAGACCAAAATTACAGGTTGCAGTAATTGCAGCTGCAATAGCTCCCCAGACTTGCGCACTACTGGATTTTTGTAGTTACGACTTGTGTGTATAAAATGAGCTCTGACACCTTATATTTTTAATGCTCTTTCCAAGATGTCTGGGATGACTTCTCTTTATGGGGGCTAAAGACTCAATATAAAATATTCTCTTTAGACGACTTTACTTCTAGGATTGTGTTCAAGTCTTTTAGGGTTTTTCTTGCTTCTTGGAATATTCTAATCTCATGAAAGGTCACAAGTGTAGGTTAACACCTATTGCATATACCATCATATAAACACTCCCTCTTAGCTAGGGAGGTATAAAAGGAAATTTTCTTGAGCACAAACATACCATTCAACTGGTAGCATCATCATATCCACACAGACTATCTCATGATCAAATCATGAGCACTGTCAACATTATCCAATTGGATAATATCCATGACAATTAGTACGATGTTATTGGATAGAACACAACTCTGTTTATTCATAGTAGTACATAACTTCTATCTAGTGGTACACAACCATACCAAGTAGCACAATACTAATAACCAATGACACATAGTCACAATCAATGGAACACATCCACCACAATAGTATACAACTATTGTCCAGAGACATAGAGTCTCTACAACAGTCATATCATCTGATATCAACCTGCATAAGCAATATCATGATACAATTTTAGTCATCTAGGCCATTCTTCCACTCACATCTATGACATATGGAAGAGAATCTACCCTCATACAATAAAAGCATCAACCATGGGCTATCTGGACTATTCTTCTCAAGCATGGAAGAATAAATGTCCCTGATTTCCGAGCCTTGACCATTCACCTGAATGGGCCATTCCTCCAGAACTAATCATAGTGCAAAATAGATATAATGGGTCTTCCCTAGGGAATGCCTATCCCTGATTGCTGAACTTGGACCATTCAACTAACTAGGCCATTCCTCCGACACTAAACATAGTGCAACCTGGAGAGAATGATTCTACCATAGGGAATGACTGTCTGGACCATTTTCTAAGGAAATGATTGTCTTGTACCAACCTCCAAAAGGACCATTTTTCAAAACTACTCACAACTATGAACTTTGAAAGAATGACTGCTCGACGAGGTAGACCATTCTACTTGACCACTACTGAAAGTGACTGCCAAGAAGAATGATTGTCCTAGACCATTCCCCCACACTGGTGACAAGGGGAATCACTGTCTATGGTACATAAACAATCTATTAGACCATTTTCATTATGAAAATGATTGTCCAATATGGACCATTTTATGAACTGGAAAATGCCTGTATATCAGAAAATCTCAAGCCACTTTTTGAACTGGAAAGGAACTGCCCATCCTGGACCATTTTCCAAATTGGAAAGTGACTGTCCATAAATCAATGATATATCAGTGCTCCCTCCCAACCTGGAGAGAAATATCTTCCCTTTAAACTAAGGGAGTTATCTCCATGATCCCTAACTTGTCTCGTAAGTATGAAAACTTTATCCTGGACAAAGGTTTTGTCAAAATATTTGTTTTCTTCTCATCTCTGTAGATATACTGGAGCTTCACTTCTCCTTCCTGGAATTTATCTCGAATAAAGTAGTATTTGATCTCAATGTGTTTCGACCATTCATGAAACAATGGTTGTTATGATAGCCTTATACAACTCTGATTTTCACAGTGTATTATGTCTGAATCTGGAACTTGATCAAATAATACAGAAATTGGCTTTCTCATCCATACTACTTCTATACATGCCTCACATGCTGCGATATATTATGCTTCTAATCTATTAAGTGTGACATACTTTTTTTCCTACTATCCCAAGATATCATAGCGGAGCCCAAGCTGAAACACATCCATGAAGTACTCCTTTTTTCTTCTACACTCCCTGCCCAATCTGAATCTATGAATCCATGAATTTGTATATCACTGGATGAGGTATATCTTAAACCATAGTTTAGTGTCCCAAAAATATATCTTAGAACATGCTTTGCAGCTATCCAATGCTCATGTTTGGGTTCCACCTAGAATTGGCTTAGGGTGTTTACAACAAAGAAAATATCTGGTTGAGTATTCACTAAATACATCAATGACCTAATCAATTTTCGATATAGGGATGAGTCTACTAGATCAGAATCTGTGTCTCTTACTTTTATTATATCCGTGGTCATAGGAGTGTCCATGGATTTGCAATCCAACATTCCAAACTTCTGAAGAATCTTAACTGCATACTTTCCTTGTCCAAGGAATACTTCACCATGCTTCTACCATATTTCTAGTCCCAAGTAATAATGCATGAGACCAAGATCTTTCATGTCGAACTCAAAATCTATTTACTTTTTACATTGGGTGATGAGAGACTCTTCAACTGTCAAGAATAAATCGTTGACATACAACAGTAGAATCACAGGTGCATTGTTCACGACTTTGTAGTATATATTTGGATCTGCATGACTCTTGGAGAAACCAAGTCTTATTAAGTAGCTTTCTATTCTGGAATACCAAGATCTTGGAGATTGCTTGAGTCCATATAGGGATTTATTTAATCTGCAAACATGAGTGTCTATGGAGTGTACTTAAAATACTTGAGGTTTTTCAATGTATACTTCTTCTTCGATTGCTCCATTGAGAAAAGTTTTCTTTACATCAATTTGATGTAGACTCCATCCCATGGAAGCAACAAGAGACATAATGGCTCTAGTAGAAGTATATCTAGCAACAGGAGAAAATGTCTCATCATATTCTTCTCCCTCATTCTAGGAGAGCCCTCTAGCTACAAACCTTTCTTTGTATTTTTCCATGCTTCTGTCTACTGCATGTTTGATCTTATAGACCCATTTTGAAGTTACTACTGATTTTTCTTTGGGTTTTGGCACAATTTCCCATACATCATTTTTCATGATGGATTGGTTTTCTTCTGTCATCGCTTCTTTCTATTGTTTCTTTTGAGCTACCTCTTCAAATGTGGTGGTTTATTCATTTAGAATATTTGTCATACATGCTGCATAGCTGGAGAATATTTTGGGCTTTTTTCTTTTTCTGAAGGTGCCACTTGGGAATTTGAGTCTTTCTGCTTCTTGTAGAGTAGCTTCAAGCCAAGCTAGACATTTCTTGGTTTTGGGTACAATAATTGATTCAATAGGTTCACATGGTTGCATCAGATGATCAAGTTGTTATGTTTCTTCATTCTGACTTTCTGGAAGACATGTTCTTTCTTATTTAGTCTCTTCATACTCTTCTTGTTCTATAGTTTCTTCTATGTATTTATTGAAAGCCATATTTTCATTGAAGGTTATGTTTCTTCTGACTTCAACCTTATGTTGTTCTAGAATACAAATTTTATAGAATTTGGATGATTCACTGTATCCCACAAATATGCCCTTCTTTCCCGAGGGTTCTAATTTATTCCTTTTATCCTTGGGGATGTGAATGTAAACAAGGCATCCAAAGATTCTTAAGTGCTCCACATTAGGTTTATTTCTTGAGAAGGCTTCTTGTGGAGTCATATCCTTCAATGTGCGGTGGGGACTTCTGTTATGAACATATATTGCTATCATGGATTCTTCTCCCCACAAATACATAGATAAACCTTGATCGTTCATTAGTGCCTTCACAGTTTCTTCAATAGATTTGTTATTCCTTTATGCTACACCATTTTTTTGAGTATTATGAGGAACAACTAGCTCCCTCCTAACCCCTGTAAATTTGCAAAAGGAAACAAATTCCTTGGATGTGTATTCTCCTCCATTATTTGTTCTCAAGGTCTTGATTTTCTTGCTTTTGAGGTTCTCTATCTCTTCTTCGAATTCTTTAAACTTGATGAAAAATTCATCCTTGGTCTTCAAGAGATATATCAGAGTATTTCTTGATCAATCATCTATGAATATTACATAGTAAAGAGAAACTCCTAGAGATTTGACTGGCATCAGACCACAAACATATGAATGTATTAGATCTAGGATTTCCTTAGATCTATTATTCCTTCTTGAGAATGGTTTCTTAACATTCTTACCAAGAGCACATCCTTTGCAAATTATTTCATGTGTATATTGTAGTTCCGGTATTCCTTCAACCATATTTTCTAGGAAAGGTAATGCTTGATAGTTGATATGAGCATACCTTCTATGCCAAATTTCATTGGGATTGACTTCATTATGTACAAGAGATTCATAATTTCGTTCTAGTTGTCTCTATAGTCTTCCTTCACAGGTTCCAATAACTCTAGTGTTCTCTATGTTGGAGTGTCTAGACCAAGATAATAATTTTCCATCTACAAAGGCTATTATATTTCCTTTGTCTTCTAGGAAATATATGGATACACAATTATTTTCTAAACCAAGTACATATAAGACATTTCTCAAATGAACATTGTTACCTGTTTTCAATTTGATGAAGGCTTGACCAATTCCTTCAACTGGATAGGTGTTCTTACCTCCAAGTTCTACCTTGTAGGATTTCCTCTTTTCATTCAGATTAGAGAGTGTGACCTGGTATCCTATCATATGCCCAGAATCTCCACTGTCAATTATCCACATGTCATCTTCAAGATTTCCTGTGAGAGCTGAGTAGTGTAGATGATCTATCTTTTCATTCATGATTTATGTTGATCGATAACTGGTCAAACTTTGACTTTGACCCAAAATCTCAATCTTGACGTTTTTTCCTTTTAAGAGTGCCAAGAGGTGCGTTGGACTAAGGCGCACTAGAATATCTTCTCCTTGAGTAAGGTGTTCCATCACAAGGTGTTGGAAAATAGTTTTAGGGTTTTTGCAACTGCATCTTCTAGTAACCCTAGCGACATTACTTCAGTAAATGAACCTGCTAGAAACCCTAGCGGAAATTATTCAACGAGATTGATAACTTTATGGCTTAGCTTCCTTCTAGTGGTTAGATTGAATGAAGGAGGTGTGGGACCATAACCTGTTAGAAAAATGGGTGTGCTCGTTTAACAATAGACATTATAGCAATATTGTCACCCAACCATAGGCACAAATTCCACCCCCAAGCACCTTGACCTTGACCTTGACCTTGACACCTGCCAAGACAATTCCTGATATTCCCCCTAAGAAAAAATCAGAAGTCCCAACCAAAAGACCATCTGATTTTGTCTCAAAAACAACTCAAACTGATGTTCACTCTACCATCCAACCCAAAGATACTTCATAAAATAATGTTGTTTATCAATTAGATTTTTCTAACCAAAATAAAACTCAAACCTCATTCAATTTTGAAAGTGAATTGGAAAAAATCAAGATACCCATTCCTCTAACATAATTAATGAATAAGAATGCTTACAGATCAAAAGTGATAAAAGCTATGAACATAGAGGTAGGTACAGATATAGTAAATATTGCTGATGATCAACCAAAATTATTATTTGGGCCTGAAGTTGATGGAAAATATGAAAGTGGTGTTGTACCCCCATTTTACATTAGTTTAAAAATTCATGAAAAAACTTTGCATAATGCCATGCTGGACTCTGGTGCTTCCTACAACCTCATGCTAAAGGATGTTATGGAAAAATTAGGACTCGATATTACTAGACCATACAAAGATTTGTATTATTTTGATTCAAGTAAAGTAAAATTCATAGGTCTTATCAAATATTTGTGTGTTACTTTAGCCCAAATACAAGCCAAGAGTATGGTAATGGACATAGTTGTTGTTGATATACCTCCTAAATATGGCATCTTATTGTCTCACTCATGGGGAGATAAGTTACAAAGAAACCTTTAACTGGATATGTCTTATGCTACCATTCCATTGTTTGGTCAACATAGGAGACTATACAGGGAGACACTGATGAAATATATGGTCAGTAGTCAGGATAAACCACACAATTATCCTTTATATTCTATTCATTCAGACCTTGATTATTTTATTTTGTAGAATGATGGAGACATGGAAAGACAAATTGCCAATCTGGAGAATGTTGTTTATAACATTGAAGAAGGTAAAAGAGTTCTTAAATAAGAGAAAACAATGATGGTGGAATCTGATACACAAAATGAACCTCTATGGAGCTTATACTTTGATGGGGCCGTTAGTAAAGATGAACCAGGAGCTGGTGTGTGGGTTTCAAATTAAAAAAAAAATCATTCAGAAGGTTGTTCCTATAAGTTGAATTTTCAATGTACCAACAATATAGCTGAATATGAATCCTTAACGCTAGGTTTGCAACTTTTAAAGAATCTTGGTGCTAAGAGAATTTCAATTCGGTGTGATTCTGAAATGATAATAAAAAAGATCAAAGGTGAATACTCTACTAAACATCAAAGATTGAGAGCCTACAAAAATGTTGTCCTAGATTTTTTGGAATGCTTTATTGAATATGACTTGTTAGCCATTCCCAGAGACCAGAACATTCTTGCTGATGGTCTAGATACCTCAAAAACTAGTTTTAAGATACCATTTCATCCTAATCACCAGTACACAGTCGAAGTAAACAGTAGACCAGCTATCCCAGATAACATCAGGTATTGGCAAGTGTTTGGAAATGATGAACAAATTGAATTTTTTTTGCAATCAAAGAATGAATTTGAATGTGCCAATATAGATGTTTATTTTTATGAAAGAGAAAATGTAAATAAAATAAGTTTATAAGAAATGAATAAAAAAGAAGAAGATCTGGACATTTTTCAATTGAAAGAAATGTTTTTCCTAGAGGGTTAGTCCCTTTAGAGGAGTTGTTTGATTTTGATGATGTGGCCAAAAAGCCTAAAGCTGAACCTACTGGAAAGGAAGTTGAAGACTGCAACATAGGAACTAAAAAAGAACCAAAGATGATTAAACTGTCTAATTTTTTACCTCCTAATAAAAAATAAAAATATATAAAATTATTCAAAGAATTCATAGATGTTTTTGCATGGAGTTATGAAGATCTGAAATCTTATGACACTAGCATTATACAACATAAAATTCCCATAAAAGAAGACCAAAATCATTTTAAACAAAAACTTAGGAGGATTAACCCAAAGTTGATGCCTCTGATAGAAAAAGAATTAAAAAAGATGTATGATGCTAAGATCATTGTCCCATTAAGATTTTGTAAGTGGGTGTCAAATTTAGTTCCAACTATAAAGAAGACTGGAGAAATTAAATTGTGCATTGATTTCAGAAACCTCAATAACACCTCTCTCATAGATAACTATCGCTTGCCCAAAATGGATCATATTTTGTAGAAGGTAGTTGGGTCCAGTAGAATTTCTCTGTTAGATGTTTGTTTTTGTTACAATCAAGTTTTAGTTCACCCTGATGATCAAGAAAAAACAACATTTACTACACCTTGGGGCTCTTTCATGTATGTGAAAATGCCTTTTGGTTTAATGAATGTTGGAGCTACATTTCAAAGAGAAATGGATTTTTTTGTGTGGATGAACTTGGCACATTCACTATTATATACCTGGATTATATCACTATTTTTTTCAAAAACAGATGAGGAACACATGCTCCACCTAAGAAGAGTTTTTGAAAAATGCAGTAAATTTGGAATTTCCCTCAATCCAAAGAAAACATTGTTTGGTCTAGAAGAAGGTAAACTACTAGGACATATCATATCAAAGGATGGAATTAATTTGATCCTAGAATAATTGAAGCTATTCAAAAAATAAATCCTCCCAGAAACATAAAATAATTACAATCTTTCATTGGAAAAACAAACTTTCTAAGAAGATTTATCCCTAACTTGGAAGAACTTCTAAGAAATATAACAAATATTTTGAAAAAAGACACACAAATAAAATGGACTATAGAAGAAAAACATTCATTTGATCAAGTGAAACTAGCCTTAACACAAGCCCCTTTGCTTATCATCCCTGATTTCACAAAAGATTTCCTCCTTTTCTCATTTGCATATGAACATACAATTGCAACAATTCTCTTGCAGAAGAATAATGAAGGCCATGAGAAACCTATTGATTTCTTCAGAAAATCCTTGAGAGATGTTGATGTGAAATACAACATCATGGAAACAAAATATTTTTGTCTGGTAAAAGCAATCAAAGATTTCAGAGTATACATTATTCACTCACATATAATTTCTTATGTCCCAAACTATGTGGTAAAATATATTCTGACCCAAGATGGTCCTGATGGAAAAAGGGGTAAATGGATTGCTATTATCCTTGAATATGATATTGAAATCAAACCTATCAAGCTCATTAAGGTCCAGGGATTAGCTAAATTAATGGTTGAGTCCAATTTTCATGCTTTGGATATAAATTTTCTAGATGCAATGGACGAAGAAGAAGAGAAAGCGACTCCACCAGTTACAGAGGATTTTTCAACCTCTCCTTGGTATGAAGACCTGATTTTTGTCTTACATCATTTACAATCTCCTCCTGGTTTAACCAAGACTAAATTTAAATTTCTTGAACTTAAAGCTATGAAATATTGTATTTTGAATGACAATTCATATTGGAAGGATACTGGAGGGATTTTACTAAATTGTTTATTGAAAGATGAGGCAGATAAAGATTTTCATGAATTTCATGAAGGAGACTGTGGTAAACACTTAAACTGGAAGACCACTACCAAAAAAATTCTAAGAGTTAGTTTTTACTGGCCAACCTTATTTTCAGATGTCCACAAGAAAGTGACCTCATGTCATAACTGTCAAATCTTTGAAGGAAAAATGAAACTACTGCCTTTATCCTTGAAACCAATATCAGTTGAAACTCATTTTCAACAGTTGGGTTTGGATTACATTGGAGAAATCCATCCACTATCATCAGGCCAGCACAAATGGATCCTCACAATCACTGAATATTTTACCAAGTGGATTGAAGTTGTACCTACAAGGCAAGCCACTGATGTTGTGATTATGAAGTTTTTAGAAACTAACATTCTTTCAAGATTTGGATGTCCCAGGAAGATCATCAATGACAATGCAACAACATTCAAATAAAAGAAGATGGTGGAGTTTTGCAGAAAATATCATATTACTTTAGGACACTCTACTTCCTATTACCCTTAGGGGAATGTATTAGTAGAGTCTTCCAACAAGATTCTGGTCAATATCATCAAAACGTTGTTGTAGGATAAAAAAAATTCATGGCACAACAAGCTGGTCAATGAATTACGAGAAGACAAACTTACTACTAAGAGATCAATTGGCATGTACCCATATCAATTAGTTTATGGAATGGATGTTATTTTTCCCACTTATTTAGGTGTCCCTGTCATGAAATTATTACAGGAAGTATCGATAGAACCAAATGACATCCATAGGAGAATTAATCGGACCATACAACTGCAACAGTCCAGAGAAGAGGTCTATAAACAAACTCAAGTGATCCAGGAAAATATTAAGAAGGTCTATGATAGAAGAACTAAGGATGATGATTTCTAGATAGGAGACAAAGTATGGAAATGGGATTCAAGGAATGAAGAGAAGGGAAAACATGGAAAATTTGAGAATTTATGGAAAGGCCCATACATAATCCATGATTATAGAGGAAGCAATGAATTATTGATCAAGGATATGGATGGAGCAGATCTTCCAGGAGGACCTATCAATGGCAGAATGCTCAAGCACTATTTTTCACTGGAGTAAAATAATTTCTCCCCTGGTTCATTTTAAATACCATTTTACTTTTTACTCTGATGAGTGGGTTACTTATATCAGAGGTTGAATCCCGAAGAGAAGGCCCCAAGCTCATGATTAGTTGTCACCAGGTTTACATCTACAATAAAACTAATCATATGTAGAAAGTACTAGAGAAGATGATTCAAGGCGATCAGTAATTGGTTCTTGGCACCTCATAGGGAGAGCACCATCCCCAAGTGGAGACACTATTATATCCCTATATTTCAGAGTATCACTTGGTGATTGAAATTTCTTCTTCTAGTCATTTTACATTGTAAATAATATTTCATTCTTCAAATGATTTCCAAAAAGGAAAAGATAAAAAATAGTAAAAAATGAAAAGAGGGTATAAAAGAAAAGAAAGAAAAGAAAAGAAAAGAAAAGAAAATAAAGAATAGAAAAAAGAGAAAAAAAAACAAGAAAACCCCATCAAAAGAAAACAAGTTTGAATCATATTGTCTAATCATGATCAAACATCTTAAATTGGTTGTTGATAGGTTAGAGAATAAATTTGGTCAAAATGTCTAATCATGGCCAACGTAGGTAGGTTAGAGGAATAATTAATCCAAGATTCTAAGATGGATTAATGTGTTAGATGCCTAGGTTAGGAGATAGGTGAGGTGATTTTTTGTCTCGAAGAAAACTAAAAGGGGTTTGCATTTCAAAATACACCCTCTGTTGATTAAATTTGGTTATTTTAGCATAGGGAAATAAAATTATAATGTAAACTGTTCAAAAATGCAAGCTTTATGCTTATGGCGCATGTTTGTATCCTAAGTTTAGGAGTGGACAAGATATTTTTTCTTGTAATGCTTAATCTCTGCACATATATCCATTGGCGACATCCACCTTTCCTCGATCAACGGTTCTCAACCTTTTTTTGCCTCCCCGACTTGTTTACCTTTAATGGAGGAGGGGGGGTCCGAAAATTGGTTTTTCCCATTGTCAGTCTCACATAACATGGCACA
>JZKD02S1133942.1:39107-96745 GCA_000966675.3 Picea glauca | reverse complement strand
GATGCCATTTGTCCCACTCCACATACCCATTAGCCAATTAAATTTTTCCCCAAGATCGTTAATTGTCCCATAACGACCCCACGCCTTAACGGATATCCTCTATACACATTAAAACCCCATTTTATATCATGTTACATTTTTTTCCAAGAAAGGCATCATGGAGACCGCACCAAACCATGTTGTCAAACTAATCGCCACCATCTCTCACTGTCAACTGATGATTTTTATCCTGGTAATAAAACTTCACCATCTTTTTCACTATAAATTCTGTGAATCATGGCCCCCAAGTTTAAAGCATGCCAACACATCTGAGAACCCAATGATTCCCCCTCCCGTTAACCCCGACCACATCCTTCTGGCGGATAGGGATTACAAAGTTATAGAGCCGAGGTGCAAATTCGACTTCTTTGAATTGCACTCTTGGATGAAAAAGATTTTCCTCAACCAACGTGATGAGATTGGACTCTGGGAGTCCAATCTGCCTCTGTATATGTTTCCTCAGACTCACCACTTCCCTAAATTTGTCCTCAGGTGCCAAGCTAGTTACTTGCCTGACCAAAGAGCCATTGCCTCTTCCATAGGTGACACACAATTACCCCCAAAGCCATTGACCAGATGTTGTAGATCCCTAGAAATGATTCGGCCACCTTGTTCTCTATTAAATCCCTAAGTGATTTATACCAGAAGCTGACTTTTCCCCAAAGAGCCTAGATCTTTGAGATCTTCCTTCCTAAATATTCCCAATTTCCCAAGAAGAATCCACATTACCCATCTTCCATTTTCATAGTCAAAGTCAATCCGATCATATCCATGTTTTCTTACTTGTTAGGTTATTATTCATATGAATGGGTAGATGAGCCTATTTTAGGTTTTCTATCCATATTTTATACACATGAGAAGGTTTCCATCAAGTTCAATTTCAATCAATTTCTGGTTGATAGTATTCATGATCAATTCTTCAATTTTCCAACAGAAGGGATGTTCATATACTCCTCAATTTTGGTCTACATGTTTCTATTTTACCAATCATATAGGTTTCCTTGTGCACTTCAAAAGTTAAATCAGGAAGGAAACCCATAATCAGTTACATCATGGACCTCATTGGTGAGGAAAAAATCAGTAGATTACAACTTTAAGGATTTCATAAATCAATTCATTCATCGAGTTTTTTGTATGATGAACAAAAGCACAAAGCCAAGGTTCAATGAAGAAATCCATAAGGTCCTACACCTATCTGATCAAGCTAATACAAGGGATTGGTATTTATACTAAAACTATATAGAGATAAGGGTATATGGGTGTGAGCTACCTCCTTACAAATTGCCCAAATACCTCCCAATGAGGATTTTTGCACTAGAGTACATAAGGAAAATGGTAAATTTAGATGAGATTCATTTTGTTGCAACAAACAAAAAATCCCAACTCAGAATCAAGACTCAGATTGGCCCTTTCATTTGTAACATCAGATCAGCAGGAGAACAAACAAATAGCCTTTTGAAACAAATGAGGTTTCCTCTGAGTTTCACTAGGACATATGACCCATTTTGTGTCATTTTTAAAATTAGGACCAAAGAAAAGAGCACTCCTTATGTACACACATAGAGGCCATAGGTGACTATATACATGAACCAGGAAGATTGGCATGAAAACACATTACAAGAACTAGAGGAGTATTCTGTCTCTGTAATCACTTCACAGAATAATACACCCCAAAAGAACGCAGAGAAAATGTCAAGGAAAGAAGTTTCTCCTTCAATCACATAGGTATCAACTGAGAATTTTCAGGTATATAGAAAGAGGGCTAAAACTAGTCATACAACAAATTTGCTCAAGGAGGGAGAAATGCAGTCCACCATAATTTTGGAAGGACCAAACTATTCAACCCATTCAGATAGTCTATTTACAGGTTACCCATCATCACCAACATCTCAAATAAACCCAAAAACTACCCTGACAACTGAATCAACCCATGGAAAAAAAGAGTCAAACATTTTTGACAAATATAAACAGATCAAGCAAAAGAATGAGATTCTCAACAGTAGCACCTACACTCAATTCTGGAAGCAGAACTCTACTGATAAAAAAAAATGTTGTCATATTTTGACATAGACTGCTTTTGAATTTGATGTAAAAGATGTCCATCTAGTGGATCAGATGGATATGCATAGACAGATAGGACAAATTATATTCTCAACTTTGAAAAATACCTCAATGAATGCTTCTAAATTACAGGTATCCCTAAATAATATCCAATCTTAATTAAATCTTGAGAATATCTCTTCTTTGGCCAAGGATAACAAAATAAAATCACTAGAAGAGTTGGTTCTTAAGATTGGGTATGACCCAACAAATGTCAAAGAAGCAGAGGAGTTGATAAATAAAAATAATGTTGATATAACACTTATTAGAAAGCAGTTGAAGCTTCCAACAATAGAATATTCACAAACCAAAGAAGTGGATGAGACTGAAAGCCAAAAAGAAGAGATGTGAAAATTAATCATGGAACAAAATGCACAAATAAGGGAAATGGAAGTAGAAATGGACAAGATGATAAAAAAAAGGATAAAAATGTGCAGTTGGCCATGATCCCACTGGATGCAGTTCCTATGACAAGGATCAGGCCAACATAAGTGTCTACATCAACAACAATCCCAACAATAATCACATTGACAATCCCAATACAAATCTCAGATGCCTCTGATAAACTTGTAAAAACTATGGAGGATATGTCCATATAAGGGGAAGAAATTCAAAAATTACAGGAATAAATAAATACATTGCAGGAATTGAAATCAATGTTCTAGGATAGTCATCAGGCATAAATTCATAAGTCTCAAAGGCTCAGTAAACGACTACACCAATTAGGGAAAGAGACTATCATGGTAAATACCCTAGCCCAAGCTAAGAAAAACATATGGATAGATATCATCAAATCCATGTTAGATATATGGCCCTCCATATAGATTATTTTTTAGCAACATGAATTAGTGCAGAAAGCCAGGGGAGAAATAAAAAATATCAAGGAAGAATTGGGAGAAATACCAACATATGCCACATAGCTCATTAAATTTCTAAACTAAAAAAAAAACAAGAGTTAGAAGAGCTAGATATTGAGGACATAATTGAAACCATCCTTGAGATCAAGAAGTTTCTTACCAAGAAAAGACTAATGTTGCAGCTGGAATAAAAATATCAAGTGATGGATATAGGTGTGCGGAGGTTCTTTAGTAAATTTGAGGTGCTACACAAGAAAGGGATTCCTGGATTGTTAGTACTGAATGAAAAACTGATCACTCTGCCTGATTACAAACATAAATTGAATACAATGGCGAAGGACAATTCAAGTTTGCAGGGATACAGGGAAGCATCACTGGTAAATATTTTATGGAGACACTACAGTTTGACCTAAGCATTTAACATGAAATCAAGCATATCTTCATCACAAAACCTACTTTTTCCAAATACACAGAGATGGATGAAATATACTGAAAATTACTCAATATTTCCATCCCAAGTAAAAAGAGGTGGGAAGAGCTATGCACATTACTTGAGTAAAGACATTTTTTTTTCTAGTCAGCAAGGAGAAACAACTAGACAAAGTCAAAGAGACGAGTCATCAACCACTTCCAAGTCATCAACCACTTCCACCAAATCAACACCGGAGATCTGAGAAAATCTATAAGATTCCTACATTTTTGTATTTAGAGATTTAGTTAGTTTAGATATTCCTCCAAAAAATCATGATCGTTTATGATAGGATCTATTGTAAATAGTTGTATAAATACTTCTCTCTTCAAAGTATTGTGGTGGATTTTTTATCCAAAATCTATTGTGTAAATTTTCAAAGGATCAACTAGTAATAAAAAGAGCCTTATTCACAAAATTCTCGTGTCAGACTGTTGGTGATGTGATTTATTTATTTGTCTAATTTTTTTTCATTCTCTGTAATCATTTCATGTGTTTCCAATTCTAATCATTCAAATAAAGTTAAAGAAAAAAAAATTATTTCATTATACTTTGTCTCTGATTTTTCAATGATCTTCATGTTTTTCATCTGAAATTAAGTAAAATAATTCTTAACTGCTCTTCTACTTAGTGGAATTTCCCCTCTTTTATCCTCATTCATTTCGTTTAATTTAATTAGATCCAAATAATTATACTACCATTCCTTGTGGAGAAAACCTTATAAAAAGTTGGAACAAATCCTTATCATTCATTTAGCCAGATATTTCAAACAAACAATAAAAAACTAAACTGTCATAACTAGCCTAACATTCTAAACTCAAACAAATCTAAATCCTATAGAGAGATCCCTCTCTGAAGCTGGCAGGGCTAGATCCCAGCTTCCAAAGTGGTTTGGTATTTACCTTTGTCTTTTTTTCTACAACCTATGGAAATTACAGAGTGCTAATATAATCATTGACAGTAAAGGAAATACACAATATTCAATCACATAACACATGATCTATCGTGGTTCACCCCTCGTGGTCTATGTCAACAACGATTTGGTTTCTCTACTCTTTTATTATGGTGTTTCCAAAACTACAACATTACATGCATTAAAAATTTCTATCAGTGGGTGGAGATCTACAATGAGGCAAACTAGATCACACCAAGCTCTTCAACCTATGATCTAACCCTTAAGATCTACCCTATTTCCCCTCCTCATCTCAACAACTTACAAAACAAATCAGATTTTACATTCATTTTGTCTTCGAACGACATAGTAACAATGATCAACCACTATTGAACCATATTTGAACCTTGACCTAGACCTCTTAGGTACCTACTTATACATGTTTTTGGTTTACCAACCATTACATATTATTACCAAAACCATAGCCATATCATGCATAGGTCTTCTTGCATGTGTGCCTCACATGCTTTCCTCTTCTGCATGCATGTCTGTCTTGCAAATGCTTATTTTCCTGCATGTGTGTCTGTATTGCACGTGCTTCTTTTCCTGCTTGTGCATCTTCCTTATACATGCTTCTTTTCCTACATGCACATTTTCCTTACACATCATGATTTTCCCTAAAACTAGGCCTACGCCCAACACACTACCTAGTCCACTATGTGGGAGTGTTAGTCTTGTTAGAGATAACCCACCTTTTTATGGGAAAATCATGAGATAATATTGAGTGGCTATGGTCGATGGATGACTCATGAGATCAAATCATCCATATTCCCTCCATTTTGGGTACAAAATCCTAACCTAAGGAGTGAATATCTCAACCATTCCCTTGATTTACTATGGTGGTTAAGACTCCCAATTTTCTATATAATCAAGCCCATTCAAGGGCTTGAAGAGAGAAAATATTGAGAATATGAAACCTCTATTCTTGAGACATTCAAGAGAAGAAAGGATTGGCAGGCCTGGTATTTTAGAATCATTCTCATTACCATCAAACAGTGTGTTAGCACCAATATTTTTTTTAGCACCTGACCATCATACAACATCACCAAGGGTCAGTTTCAAAAGGAAGCTTTATCATTTCTTATCCTCATTTCCATTTGAAAATGCGCACTGCAAACTTCACTGGATGCTTCAAACTCAACTGAGCGCTGCAAACTTCACTGTGCACTGCAAACTTCTCCGCATGCTACAAATTTCTCTGCTTGCTACAAACTCTACTGCACGCTGCAAACTCAACTGTGCACTGTAAAATCAAATTGTACACAAAAATAACGTATTTTGGGAGAAAAGGTGAAATCATCACCTACATGAAAGTTTGCAATGAATCTTGAAATTGCGTTTCAAACTCTAACAGTCTAATAAATCCAAGTTGTAGGAGGGCGTCCACCTATATGAGGAGGTTCAAATGGGTTCTCAGAGATCAATTAGACAACAAAAGACACTTTTACCTAAGATTCAACTCCACTAAATCTCCATGCAATGAGATGGATGCAGTTGCATTTATTCTAAATTTTTTTTTCCAGGAATCAAGGAATTAGTTGGATTTTCTGTTTGCCACATATCTCTAAGGCATAGAATCGAATGCATGGAGTTGACTACAACCTTCTAGAGATATTATTGATGTAATTTTATATTTAATGAGTGATATGATTCCAAATAGAGATGAGAGAGAGTTAGGGGAGAGATTGAGGTAGTTTAATTGTGTATGTTGATTTGTAAGCCTATTGGGCATATCAGAATGTAACATTTCTGCCATTAGAGATTCATGAGCGTTGTTACTATCATATTGTGTTTTCTCTATTTTCCATTTTATATTTTCATCTTTCTTGAATGAATTTAAAACATTGAGTATCAATGGGTGTTCATGGGTAGGAGATTCATGAGTTGTAAAGGATTTACAGTGATTTCCTTCTTTCATGATTTCTATTCAAGTATTATTTTTATTCATTTTGCAAAGAGGATCATTGCTTGATTAATATTTCTTCTTAGTGTTATCTACTTCATTCTTATATTCATCATTATATATCCCTTTTTTCTGGTAGGCAGTTTGATTTCCTTTGATCTGTAGAATGTTATGACTCCATGCCTAATGGAATGTCTCTGCAGACAGTCTGTTTCTCTCTTTCTTGTTCTTTTTTGCTAATCCACCAACCATAAAATTGATTTAATTATTCAAATTTTTATGGGTATTAGTTTTTTTCTTAAAGAAGAAGAACAACTTCTAGTGATAACATTTTTGGTGCCTTTGCGAGGGACAAAGTTGAAGATTTTCCCTGGGAGAGCGACAAAGCTTAGATCCAGTCTTTTATGGTGAAAAAAGGTTGTTGACATAGTATATACTGCATCATTATCCTGGTGAATCCATGAAGGACAGATCCAATGGAGATTCCATAATTTCAGAATGTCAAATGCATTTGCTGCTATTTTGGCTCAGAGGTTTGCACCTCTTAACTTTTCTGCAGTTCCTGGTTTCCCACATCCAGTACCTCATATATCAGAATGGGGATATTTTCTACCAGTATTCAAAGAAAGGAAGGAGGATAATCATGCACAACACCTCATTATGTTTCATCAATGTATGGATAAGTCATATATACATCATGAGGATGTGCCCATGAAAATGTTCATGTATTCACTACAAGGAGATGCTCGAGGATGATATAGAGCTCTTCCACCCTCAAGTATTTCATCATTACAAGAGTTTCATACCATGTTTCATAATCATTTCAAAATATTTTATCCAACTGATCTTGTTTTTGAAAACTGCTGTAAAGAATTTGAATTCTACATCCAGCATTCATTTAGTAATTCTTCTATTTATAAGGATGAAGAAGAAAAAACTATTGATCATGTAGAGGAGGAATCATCCCCATGTAAAAACTTCTCTAGTTATTTAGTTTGAAATAAGAGTCTATTGATTCTTTTAACGATAAGGATGTTGGTGATAGAAACATTGTAAACACATTTTTCCTTGACCCGAATGTCTCTAGCAGTTTTGAGGTTGCTCCACATTTTCATGAAGATCAAGTTGTTTCTTTTAAGTATTCAGATTCCAAAGAACTAATGTACACATCAACATACGATAGCTATGAAAGTGATGATTTTCATGAAGAAATAGTTGCAGAAGAAGATTTTCCTCGGGTATTTCAAGAGGTTTCCTATGATGTGTTTTCACCTATGATTGAAGAGAAGGATGATAAACAGATCCCTAAGATTGTGTGTGTTCAAAGTTTATCTATTTATGATAAATTTGAAAATATACTTACTCCTATAAAATATTATGAAGAGAAGCTTCATTTTCATATTTCACTTGAAATATTTGACAACAGTGGAAATATATTGCAACAGTCTTTTGTTTTTCAGAATAGGAGAGATCATAATGTTATTAACATAGCAGATTCAATACAGTGGCAACATTGTCCTTTGGATCAGCCCAAATTTTTTTGTCATGAGTTGCATGATCCCATAGCTGATTGGATGGAGTCTTTGTATTCAAAATCTTCACACATTAATAGTTTGAGCACGATGTTTATTTTCTATTGTGAGTATGAGCTTCCTAAGCATTTTTTGCTGCATACATTAAATTCTTTTTATGTTTTTTCAGACAACTGCAAGCATAAACCCAGGCCAAGAATCAGTTCCTTGATTGGATGTTTTGGAAATTTGTATATACATGAGAAAAGTGCTTCTTCAATTGGTTAGTATAGGAATCGTAAATAAATAATCTTGATGTTTCAAGAATTTCCCTTAGCTTACACAATGTTGTCAGATTATAGTTTGAGGTTTGTTTCTAATGTGTGAATGTTTTAATTTATAATAAAGAGCAGAAGTATACTTCAGGTAGGAACAATTCATAGTTTGCGTCTCAGGTCGATTGTAGCGCATGATGGAAAACTACAAGTTTCATATTTTCAAAATGGATAAGGCACTGTAACTACAAGTTCTTGGCAGCTCGCAGGGAGCATGTCATTCCCCAGTAGGAGCCAATGTTAGCACCAATATTGTTTTTATCTCTTGGCCATCATCCAACATATCCAAGGGTCAGTTTCAAAAGGAAGCTTTATCATTTCTTATCCTCATTTCCATTTGCAACTGTGCGTTGCAAAATTGAGTGTGCGTTGCAAAATTCACTGTGCACTTCAAAATCAATTGATCGCTGAAAAATTCAATGCATGCCGCAAACTTCACTAGACGCTGCAAACTCTACTACATTGCAAACTCAATTGTGTGCTGCAAACTCAACTGGTACATAGAAAAATCGTATTTTCATCTTAACTTTTAAATGTCGATTTGGGTTCTTCTGAAATTTGGTGTGGAGAAGCACCATATTACCATTGACTTGTTGACCAAAAATCATCCTCACATAGTTCATAATTTTGGATAAAAGTTGAAATCATAACCTACAGGAAAGTTTGCAGTGAATCTTGAAATTGCACTGCAAACTCTAACAATCTGATAAATCTGAGCTGTAGGAGGGTTGGAACATGTTTGAGGAGGTTCGAATGGGTTCTCATAGATAAGTTAGACACCAAGGGGAACTTGTACCTAATATTCATCTCCACTAAATCTCCATGCAATGAGATAGATGCAGTTTCATTTATTCTAAAAGACAGTTTCCAGGAATCAAGGAATTAGTTGGAATTTTTTTTTTCCACATATCTCTAAGGCATAGAATCCATTGCATGGAGTAGGTTGCCACATCATAGAGATATTATTTATGTAATTTTCTATTTAATGATCGAGATGACTCCAAGTAGATATGGGAGAGAGTTAGGGGAGAGCTTGAGGTAGTTTAGTTGTGTATGCTGATTTGTAAGCCTCCTGGACATATCAGAATGTAACATTTTTGCCATTAGAGATTCATGAGAGATGTTACTATCAGATTGTGTTTTCCTTGTTTTCCATTTTACATTTTCATATTCCTTGAATGAATTTAATACATTGAGGATCAATGGTTGTTCATGGGTAGGATATTCATGAGTTGTAAAGGATTTGCAGTGATTTCCTTCTTTCATGATTTCTGTTCAAGTATTCTTTTTATTCATTTTTCAAATAAGATCATTGCTTGATGAATATTTCTTACTAGTTTTATCTACTTCATTCTTTTGTTCATCATTATATATCCCTTTTTTTTTCTGGTAGGTAACTTGATTGCCTTTTATCTGTAGAATGCTATGACTCCATGCCCAATGTAATGTCTCTACAGACAGTCTGTTGCTCTCTTTATTGTTCATTCTTGCTAATACACCAACCATAAAATGGATTTAATTATTCAAATTATGATGGGTATTAGGATTGTTATTAAATAAGTCTAAGAAAAAATTCTGGAGCTAACATTTTTGGCACCGTTGTTGGGGATGAAGTTGAATCTTTTCTCTGGGAGAATGACAAAGCTTGGATCCAGTCTTTTATGTTGAAACAATACATACTGCATCATTCACCTGATGACTCCATGAAGGAAAGATCCAATGGCGACTCCACAATTTAATAATGTCAAATGCATTTGATGATTTTTTGGCTTGGAGGTTTGCACCTCTTAAATTTTCTGCAATTCCTGGTTTCCCACATCTAGTACCTTATATATCAGAATGGGGATATTTTCTACCAGTATTCAGAGAAAGGAAGGAGGATAATCCTGCACAACACCTCATTATGTTTCATAATGTATGGATTTGTTAGATATACATCATGAGGATGTTCTCATGAAAATGTTCATGTATTCACTATAAGGAAAAACGTGAGGATGGTATATATATATATATATATATATATATATATATATATATATATATATATTCGTTCCTCAAGTATTTCATTATTACAAGAGTTTCATACCATGTTTCATCATCATTTCAAAATATTTTATCCAGCTGATCTTCTTTTTGAAAAATGATCTAAAGAATTTGAATTCTACATCCAACATTCATTTAGTAATTCTTCTAGTTATAAGGATGAAGCAAAAAAACAATATTGAGTATGTAGAGGAGGAACCATCCCCATGTAAAACCTTTTCTAGTTGTTTAGTTTTGAAAGAACAATCTATTGATTGTTTTAATAATAAGGATGTTGGTGATAGAAACATTGTAGACACATTTGTCCTTGACTCGAATGTCTCTAGCAGTTTTGAGGTTGCTCCAAATTTTCATGAAGATCAAGTTGTTTCATTTAAGTATTCATATGCCAAAGAACTAATGTACACATCAACATATGATAGCTATGAAAATGATGCTTTTCATGAAGAAATAGTTGTAGAAGAAGATTTTCCTCGGGTCTTTCAAGAGGTTTCCTACGATGTGTTTTCACCAGTGATTGAAGAGAAGGATGATAAACAGGTCCCTGAGCTTGCATGTGTTCAAAGTTTACCTTTTTATGATAAATTTGAAAATATACTTACTCTTGTAAAAGATTATGAAGACAAGCTTCATTTTCATCCTTCACTTGAAATATTTGACAACAATGGAAATATATTGCAACAGTATTTTGTTTTTTAGAATAGGAGAGATCATAATGGTATTCACATAGCAGATTCAGTACAATGGCAGCCTTGTCCTTTGGATCAACCCAAATTTTTTTGTCATGAGTTTCATGATTCCATAGCCAATTGGATGGAGTCTTTGTTTTCAAAATCTTCACACACTGACAATATGGGCATGGTCTTTATTTGCTGCTGTGAGTATGAGCTGCCTAAGAATTTTTTGTTGCATACATTAAATTATTTTTATGTTTTTTCAGACATATGCAAGCATAAAACCATGCCAAGAAATCAGTGGCTTGATTGGGTATTTTGGAAATTTGTATATACATGAGAAAAGTGGTTCTTCAATTGGTTAGTATAGGAATTGTAAATACATAAGCTTGATGTTTTAAGAATTTCCCTCAGTTTACACAATGTGGTAAGATTATATTTTGAAGTGTGTTTCTAGTGTGTGAATGTTTTAATTTCCAATAAAGAGTAGAAGTATACTTCAGGCATGAACAATTCACAGTTTTCAATTCAGTTCAAATGTAGCGCATGATGGACATCTACAAGTTTCATATTTTCAAAATGGATAAGGCACTGGAACTACAAGTTCTTGGCATCTTGCAGGGATAATTCCATTCCCCAGTAGGATCCAATGTTAGCACCAATATTGGTTTTAGCTCCTGGCCATCATCCAACATCTCCAATGGTCAGTTTCAAAAGGAATCTTTATCATTTCTTATCCTCATTTCCATTTGCATTTGTGCACTACAAACTTGACTGTGCATTGCAAACTTCACTATGCACTGCAAACTCAACTGTGTGCTGCAAAATTCATTGTGCACTACAAACTTCATTGCATGCTGCAAAATCTACTGCGCAATGCTGATCCAGGTGATATTGGTGGCCACCCACGTATTCCAATTGGCTCCTCTTGTCCGTTGTTTTTCATCACGTTCATTTGTACTTATTTGTAATTGTAGGTTCTACACTTATGGGGATATCTAAAGCCCCACACATCCTCTAGGTGGATACTGGTGGCCTCTCACCTAATCCAACTGGATTATTTTGTATGTTTTCATGTCATCACATCTTGTTGTACTTCTAGGGCCATTTTGGGGCCCTAAACGTTGTTTTTTTTTTTCTCGCCGTAGTCAAATTATAGATTGAGTCAGAGTTTGATGGTGGAATGTGTAGTTCTCTGAAATAACTTTGTAATGGGCCATCACACACCTAAAACAGAGGTCATATGAAAAAGTTACGACCTTGGGAAGTTGAGGTACCAACTTACCCATAGGGGCCCACATGATTTTAGTGTTTCACCTTCTAGGGTTAGGTTTTTGGATGTCTAGGGTTTCGACATTCATGAGTAATATAAAAAAGGCCTCTGGAGCCTCATTGTAATCCATTCTACTCAAATGAATGTGCGTAGCAGGCACATATATTCTTAGAGATAGATACCACCATTCAAGTAAGTGTTTCAGTTATGCATCTTTATAGTTTCATCCTATTTCATTATTCAATAGAAGATATTGTTCACTGGATATCTGTGTTATTATTAATATCTCCGTGTTTATTGTATTCAGTTTGTTAATTAGTTCGTTCCACTCCTAAATCTGGATCAGTGGTATCAGAGTGGTCTGCGCTTCATTTATTTTTCTTTGTGCATGTCTCTGACAATATCTGGGTATAGGAAGTTGGGACTCAAACCAATTGAGCCATTACAAGATCGGTCACGCCGAGGCCAAAAAAAACCCATGGGGGACGAAAATAAATATGATGGAGTAGGAGATCCTATTAAAATTTTGTTCGAGGAAGCCCTCATGCGACAAAGGAATGAAATGATGGACAAATTCGCACAGATCCTTTGATGACTACCCACAGGAGAAGCATCTTCATCAAGCGACTATGCAACTCCATTCAAGGTAAAAGTAAATTTTGATATTCCATTATTTGAAGGACTCATATATGTGGATGTTGTAGATAAATGGTTGAATCTTCTTGAAGGGTATTTTTCGGTCCGCAATTTTTCTAATATGGAAAAGATCACTTTTGCACTCCTCAAGGTCGTTCCCCATGTTAAATACTGGTGGGATACTTAATTTGAGTAAAGGGTCATGGAGGAATACACAATGTTTTTGGTGGCCCCTACATGGGATTCCTTCTGGGATACTATTAAAGAACAATACTACCCTATTGGAAGCTAAAAGGACCAATATACCAAATGGACCACCCTACGCCAAGAAAGGGACCAGACAATACCATATTTCACCAATATTTTCCATACCCTATGCACCAAATTGGGTATCAAAAACTCTGAGCATCATTTGGTCCTCAAATACTAGGGTTGTTTGCATAGATACATTCAAACAAAAATGGAGTTTTTGGACATTGCCTCATTGGGCACAACTTATAGATACGCTATCAATATTGAGCATAAATTTAAGAAGAAAAGGCAAGAGTTTGGATCTACAAACCCCTCATAGTTGAAGTAGGGAAAAGGCAGTCCAAACCCACACAATAAGGGACCAAGTTGAGATGGCCATCCTCAAGACAACCATTCCAAGCTACAACACAAGAAGGGAAATGAGAAGATGAAGAAGGACATGGGAAAATGGTGTGAGTACCATAAAATACCTTGGCACAACACTGAAGAATGTCACTCCAGGAAGTCCCTCATGGACAAACTGAAGGATTCCGAGTCAGACGTTGATTCTAATTCTGAATCAAAACCTGAAGGAGGGAAGCAGATTATCGATGTTGAACCCAATGCCACTTTATCTACCACCAAAGTTTGACCAAGAAAACCAGAAGAACCAGAGGAAGGGGAACACCTCTTTCACTCGTAGGTGTGGGTAAAGGGGGCTCCGCTTCATTTCATTGTCAATAGTGGTAGTTAGAAGAACTTTATTTAAGAAGAGGTCGTCAAGTGGCTGGATCTACCAACGACACTACAACCGCAACCCTACACCTTCGGATGACTTTTCCAAGGAAGAGATCTCTATGTCACCCAACAATGTCGCCTTCCCTATGACATCAAGCCTTTCAAAGATGAGGTACTGTGTGTTATTTCTCCCCTTGAAGTTTGTGATGTTATTTTAGGAAAACCATATTTGTGGAAGCATCATGTTGTGTATTAGTCTAGACCTCGTAGTGTTATTATTACTTTGGTTAGAAAATTGTACAGGATAGCAGAGGTAGTGTCACCTACTGCTATTTCTTAAAATCTGTTAGGAAATGTAGTAAAGTAATCTCATAGACCGGGAAGTTCATCTTATTTTTTATCCATGCTCACAGTAAGCATAAGGTCGCTTCCACATCCGTGGCCTCTACACATAGTCTCTCTTTGAAGTAGAAGCAAGTGGATAGGATCATGGAATAATACAGAGATATATTCTCCTCACCTACAGGGGTACCGACACACTACCAAGTCAAGCATCCAATTGATATGACCCTCGATGCACCTCTACCTAATGGACCATTCTATCATCGCTCCTTGATGGAAAATTATGAAATCAGGTGACAGATCCAAGAGATGCTTCAAAATGGGCACATCATACCCATCTCCTCCCCTTGTGAAAGCTCAGTTGTACTAGTGTAGAAGAAGGATGGGACGTGGTGAATCTGCATGGATTACAGAGCCTTAAAAAAATCACAGTCAGGAACTGATAC
Source organism: Picea glauca (assembly GCA_000966675.3). Classification (NCBI taxonomy): domain Eukaryota; kingdom Viridiplantae; phylum Streptophyta; class Pinopsida; order Pinales; family Pinaceae; genus Picea; species Picea glauca. The sequence continues at coordinate 82,196 of JZKD02S1133942.1, read as the reverse complement.
CCCATTCCCAGGATTGATGACCTTCTTGATCAACTCAAGGGGGAAAATTTATTCAGCAAGATGGACCTAAAGTCTGGCTACCACCAGCTTCCCATCGAACCAACTAATGTATGGAAGACAACCTTCAAATCTAAAGAAGGTCTCTTCGAATGGCTAGTCATTCCCTTTGGATTAATAAATGCACCAACCACTTTCATGAGGTTGATGGATGATGTATTGAGACCCTTCACCAACTCATTTTTGGTTCTATATTTGGATGGCATCCTCATCTTCAGCAGGATGTGGGAGGAGCACATGCAACATATTCAGTAGGGTTTGAGGACTTTGTAACAACACAAGCTATATGCCAACTTGGAAAAATGCTCTTTTGGCATGAACAAGGTCCAATACTTGGGCTACATTGTTGATGAGGATGGGATACATGTTGATCCAACTAAGATCCAAGTCATCCGTGACTGGCTAGCCCCAGCCACACTGTCCATGATTTAGAGATTCTTGGTACTATCCAACTTCTATCGATGGTTCATGTTTGGATTCTCCCATATTGCATGGGCCCTCAGCCATGTGACTAAGGGAGGTGGTAGGGAGAAGTTCGTGTGGGGGAAGGAGCAACAACGAGCATTCGATGATCTAAAGCATTGCTTGTGATCAACTCCAGTAATATTCTTTCCTGATCTGCAACAACCGTTTGAGATTAAGACTGATGCATCTGACAATGCTGTGGGTGCAGTTCTCAGTTAGCACGAGCATTCAGTGGCATACCATAGTGATACACTCTCCGAAACTGTCTGGAAATACCCCACCTATGACAAGGAAATGTATACCATTGTAAAAGCCTGTCATTAATGGAAACATTACATTCTGGGAAAAGAGAGGATCATACACACTAATCACAAGCCTCTGTAGTTCATATACACATAGGGGAAATTGTAGAACGACCTCCATCAAAAGTGGTCCACCTACCTGCAACATTTCCATCTCAACATTAGGTATAAGATATGTATCTCCAATATTGTCACTGAATTCCTCAATCAGACTCCTGTGGTTGCACTCACAACTGTGCTCCATTCCTATGGACATGAATCATGTGAGTGGCCCCAAATTTATCAACAAGATCCAGACTTCGCCACCACCTATCACCTCTTGGGTACAGGTGCAACTGTCACCGATTTTCACATTCAGGATGAAATCTTATGCCACCCGGGTCATCTCTATGTTCCTACAAGCGAGTGTGCAAAGATGATTTGGGAATCCAACTATAGTCGGGTGGCAGGACATTTTGGCATGGAGAAAACTCTGGTCGTTCTTCAGAAACATTTTTATTGGCCAAAACTTCAACAAGACTTCAACAAGTATATCAGGTCTTGCACTGCCTATTTCATTTCCAAGCCATCCATCAAGAAGCAATGCTTATACACCCCTCTTACTATTCCCGAGACGCCTTGGAAATTCATCTCAATGGATTACATGTTTATCTTGTCGTCCACTACGAAAGGAAATGACTACGTATTTGTGGTCATTGATTATTTTTCGAAGATGTCCATCCTCACAGCCTACAAGAAGAATATCACAGTAGAATATAATTCCAATCTCTTCTTGGAATGAGTGTGGGTCCACTTTTGGATGCCACAGATCATCATTTCTAATCGAGACAGCAGGTTCCTCAACACATTTTGGTCGAGTCTATGGTCTTTGTTGGACACCAAGCTCACAAAATACACTACTTTCCACCCCTAAACTGACGGCCAAACAGAGGTCGTCAATCAAATGATTATGCACATCCTGCGCATGTAAAATTATAAGCAACCACATACATGGGATGAGAGTTTCCCCTATGTTCAACACAGTTACAATAGGGCTCTCCATAGCTCCACCGACCATAGCCCATTTCAGGTGGGTATGGGATTCCAACCCTTGGGACCCATTGATGTTGCACTTCCTCTTTCCACCACATAGACAAAATATTCCCATGATTATTCTATGATCGAAAAAGCCACTAGATTCATTGAGCAGATTCAACACATCCACCAACAAGTCTAGGAGATTTTTCAGAAATCCAATGATAAGTATAAGCAACGCCATGGTCAACACATGGTACCACACTAGTTTTAGGTTGGTGAAAAGGCTTGGTTAAATTTCTAGAAGGCGTGTCTCACAGGGCCCCATAAGAATCTTCTCTCACTTTTCTATGGGCCTTACACTATCACCAAGGCTATGGGTAGCAATGCTTTTGAGCTCAACACTCCACCCTTCCTTGGCTTGCATCCAGTGTTCAATGTGGACCTCCTTCGACCATATTTTCCACCATTATTGGACACCTCAGAGATCGTAAAACAATTGACACCAACACATCTCAACCCTGACTACATGGAACAAGACTCCACTGATAAGATAGTGGAAACATAGGTCAAGGGCACTCGCCAGCAGAGGATCTAGCTTTATCGGGTTGTTAATGTAGGGAAAATCCTACACCAATGAAAGTGGTTCACCCGGGTCCAAATCCAGCGCAATTTTCCTCACCTGATGAGGGAACTCAATGCAATGGAGACCATTTCTTCCTAAGGGGGAAGGATTGATCTAGGTGGATATTGGTGGCCACCAACCTATTCCAACTGGCTCCTCTTGGCTATTTTTTTTCAGCACGTTCTTCAGTTCTTCTTTTTAATTGTGAGTTCTAACCTTCTGGGGCTCTCTGAATCCCCACACATCCTCTAGGTGGATACTAGTGGTCTCTTTCCTAATCCAACTGGATTATTTTGTATGTTTTCATGTCAGCACATCTTGTTATACTTCTAGGTCCGTTTTTAGGCCCTAAACGTTGTTTTTTTGGCTCACCACATTCAAACTGTAGATGGAGTCAGATTTTGACGACATAATGTGTATTCCTCTTAAGTACCTTTCCAATGGGATATCCCGCACCTAAAACGGAGGTTGAATGAAAAATTTACGACCCTGGGAAGTTGAGGTACCAACTTACACCAACTTACCCATAGGGGGCCAAATGAATTTTGGCGTTTCACCTTCTAGGGTTAGTTTTTTGGATGTCTAGGGTTTTGTAATTCATGTGTAACATAAAAAATGCCTCTGGATCCTCATTGTAATCCATTCTTCTTAGATGGATGTGCATAGCAGCCACATCTCTTCTCAGAGATAGCTACCACCATTCGAGCAAGTGTTTTAGTTTTGCAGTTTTACATATTCATCCTATTTCATTATTTAATAGAAGATATTGTTCAATGGATATCTATGTTATTCTTCATATATTTGTGTTTATTGTATTGATTCTATAAATTAGTTCATTCTTCTCCTAAATTCGGATCAACTGCAAACTCGTTACTCAACTGGTACACAAAAAAATCGTATTTTCATCATAACTTTTAAATGTCGATCTAGGTTCTTCGAAAATTTGATGTGAAGAGGAACCATATTACCATTGATTTTCTGACCAAAAATCATCCTAACCTAGTTTGTAGTTTGGGAGAAAAGTTGAAATCATCATCTATAGGAAAGTTTGCAGCGAATCTTGAAATTCCGCTGCAAACTCTAACAGTCTAATAAATCCGAGCTATAGGAGGGTTTCTACCTATATGAGGAGTTTTTAATGGGTTCTCAGAGATTAGTTAAACACCAAGGGACACTTGTACCTAAGATTCAGATCCATTAAATCTCCATGCAATGAGATGGTTGCAGTTGCATTTATTCTAAAAGACAGTTTCCAGGAATCAAGGAATTAGTTGGATTTTTTTTTTGCCACATATCTCTAAGGCATAAAATCCAATGCATGGAGTAGGCTGCGACCTCCTAGAGATATTATTGATGTAATTTTATATTTAATGAGTGATAGGACTCCAAATAGAGATGAGAGAGATTTAGAGGAGAGCTTGAGGAAATTTAGCTATGTATGTTGATTTGTAAGCCTGTTGGGCATATCAGAATGTAACATTTCTTCCATTAGAGATTCATGAGAGTTGTTACTATCAAATTGTGTTTTCTCTATTTTCCATTTTACATTTTCATATTGCTTGAATGAATTTAATAAATTGAGGATCAATGGTTTTTCATGGGTAGGAGATTCATGAGTTGTAAAGGATTTGTAGTGATTGCTTTCTTTCATGATTTTTGTTCAAGTATTCTTTTTATTAATTTTGCAAAGAGGATCAATGCTTGATGAATATTTATTCTTAGTGTTATCTACTTCATTCTTCCGTTCATCATTATATATCCCTTTTTTATGGTAGGAATCTTGATTTCCTTTGATCTATAGAATTTTATGACTCCATGCCCAATGGAATGTCTCTGCAGACAGTCTGTTGCTCTGTTTCTTGTTCTTTCTTGCTAATCCACCAACCATAAAATTGATTTAATTATTCAAATTATGATGGGTATTAGGCTTGCTATTAAATCAGTAAGAACAACTTCTAGTGCTAACATTTAAGGCGATGTTGTCGGGGACAAAGTTGAAGATTTTCCCTGGGAGAATGCCAAAGCTTAGATCTAGACTTTTATGGTGAAAAAATGATGTTGACACAGTAAAAAATGCATCATTCACCTGATGACTCCATGAAGGACAGATCCAGTGGGCGAATCCACAATTTCATATTGTCAAATGCATTTTCTATTTTTTTTTGGCTCGAAGGTTTGCACCTCTTAACGTTTCTGCAGTTCTTGGTTTCCCACATCCTGTACCTCATATCTCAGAATGGGGAGATTTTCTATCGGTATTCAAAGAAAGGAAGGAGGATAATCCTGCACAATACCTCATTATGTTTCTTCAATGTATGGATCAGTTAGATATAAATCCTGAGGATGTGCTCATGAAAATGTTCATGTATTCACTAGAAGGAGATGCTCGAGGATGGTATAGATATGTTCCTCCCTCAAGTATTTCATCATTACAAGAGTTTCATACTATGTTTCATCATCATTTCAAAATATTTTATCCAGCTGATCTTCTTTTTGAAAACTGTTGTAAGGAATTTGAATTCTACATCCAACATTCATTTAGTAATTCTTCTGGTTATAAGGATGAAGAAGAAAAAACTATTGAGCATGTAGAAGAGGAATAATCCCCATGTAAAACCTTCTATAGTTCTTTAGTTTCGAAAAAAGAGTCTATTGATTATTTTAATAATAAGGATTTTCGTGATAGAAACACTGTAGACACATTTGTCCTTGACCCGAATGTCTCTAGCAGTGTTGAGGCCGCTCCAAATTTTCATGAAGATCAAGTTGTTTCTTTTAAGTATTCATATCCCAAAGAACTAATGTACACATCAACATATGATATCTATGAAAATGATGCTTTTCATGAAGAAATAGTTGCAGAAGAAGATTTTTGTCGGGTCTTTCAAGAGGTTTCCTACATTGTGTTTTCACCCGTGATTGAAGAGAAGGATGATAAATAGGTGCCTGAGCTTGTGTGTGTTTGAAGATTACCTGTTTATGATAAATTTAAAAATATACTTACTCCTGTAAAAGATTATGAAGACAAGCTTCATTTTCATCCTTCACTTGAAATATTTGACAACAATGGAAATATATTGCAACAGTCTTTTGTTTTTCAGAATAGGAGAGATCATAATGTTATTCACATAGCAGATTCAGTATAGTGGAAACCTTGTTCTTTGGATCAGCCCAAATTTTGTTTTCATGAGTTTCATGATCCCATAGCCGATTGGATGAAGTCTTTGTTTTCAAAAGCTTCAAACATTGACAAATTTGGCATGGTATTTATTTTTTGTTGTGAGTATGAGCTCCCTAATAATTTTTTGCTGCATACATTAAATTCTTTTTATGTTTTTTCAGACAGCTGCAAGCATAAAACCATGCCAAGAAATCAGTTGCTTTATTGGGTATTTTGGAAATTTTTATTTACATGAGCAAAGTGGTTCTTCAATTGGTTAGTATAGGAATTGTAAATAAATAAGCTTGATGTTTCAAGCATTTCCCTCAGTTTACACAGTGTGGTGAGATTATAGTTTGAGGTTTGTTTCTAGTGTGTGAATGTTTTAATTTCCAATAAAGAGAAAAAGTATACTTTAGGAAGGAACAATTCACAGTTTCCAACTCAGGTCGACTGTAGCGCATGATGGAAATATACAAGTTTCATATTTTCAAAATGGATAAGGAATTGGAACTACAATTTCTTGGTAGCTCGTAGGGAGCATGTCATTCCCTGGTAGGAGCCAATGTTAGCACCAATATCTCTTTTAGTGCCTGGCCATCATCCAAAATATCCATGGGTCGGTTTCAAAAGGAAGCTTTATCATTTCTTATCCTCATTTCCATTTGCAACTGAGAGATGAAAACTTGATTATGCATTGCAAACTTCCTTGTGTGCTGCAAACTCAACTATGCACTGCAAACTTCACTGCACACTACAAACTTCACTATGCGTTGCAAAATCAACTGTGCACTGCAAACTCAACTCATACATAGAAAAATCATATTTTCTTCATAACATTTAAATGTCGATCTGGGTTCTTCTGAAATTTGGTGTGGAGAAGCACCATATTACCATTGATTTGCTGAGAAAAACTTAGCCTAAACCAGTTCGTATTTTGGGAGAAAAAGTTGAAATCATCACCTACAGGAAAGCTTGCAGTGAATCTTGAAATTGCACATCAAACTCTAACAGTCTGATAAATATGAGTTGTAGGAGGGATGCAACCTGTATGAGGAGGTTCAAATGGGTTCTTAGAGATCAGTTAGACACCAAGGGACACTTGTACCTAATATTTAGGTCCATTAAATCTCCATGCAATGAGCTGGTTTTAGTTGCCTTTTTTCTAAAAGACAGTTTCCAAGAATTAGTTGGATTTTTCATTTGCCACATATCTCTAAGGCATAGAATCCAATGCATGGAGTAGGCTGCAGCCTCCTAGATATATTATTGATGTAATTTTATATTTAATGAGTGAGAGGACTACAAATAAATATGAGAGAGAGTTAGGGGAGAGATTGAGGCAGTTTAGTTGTGTATGCTAATTTGTAAGCCTACTAGGCATATCAGAATGTAACATTTCTGCCATTAGAGATTCATGAGAGATGTTACTATAAGATTGTGTTTTATGTATTTTCCATTTTATATTTCCATCTTGAATGAATTTAAGAAATTGAGGATCAATGGTTGTTCATGGGTAGGATATTCATGAGCTCTAAAGGATTTTGAATGATTGTCTTGTTTCATGATTTATGTTCAAGATTTCTTTTTATTCATTTTGCAAAAAGAATCATTGGTTGATGAATATTTCTTCTTAGTTTTATATACTTCATTCTTCTGTTGATCATTATATATCCCTTTTTTATGGTAGGAAGCCTAATTTCCTTTGATATGTAAAATGTTATGACTCCATTCCCAATGGAATGTCTTTGCAGATAGTTTGTTGCTTTGTTTCCTGTTCTTTCTTGCTAATCCACCAACAATAAAATTGATTTAATTATTCAAATTCTGATGGGTATTAGGATTTTTCTTAAAGTAGTCTAAGAACAACTTCTAGTGCTAAGATTTTTGGCATCGTTGTCAAGGAAGAAGTTGAAGATTTTCCCTCAGAGAATGACAAAGCTTATATCTAGACGTTTATGGTGAAAAAATGATGTTCACACAGTACATAATTCATCATTCACCTGACGATTCCATGAAGGATAGATCTAGTGGCAACTCCACAATTTCAGAATGTCAAATGCATTTGCTATTGTTTTGGCTCAGAGTTTTGCACCTCTTAATTTTTCTGCAGTTCTTCGTTTCCTACATCTAGTACCTCATATATTAGATTGGGGGGATTTTCTACTGGTATTCAAAGAAAGGAAGGAGGATAATCCTGCACAACACCTCATTATGTTTCATCAATGTATGGATCAATTAGATATACATCATGAGGATCTGCTCATGAAAATTTTCATGTATTCATTAGAAGGAGACACTCGAGGATGGTATAGATATGTTCCTCCCTCAAGTATTTGATCATTACAAGAGTTTCATACCATGTTTCATCATCATTTCAAAACATTTTATCCAACTGATCTTCGTTTTGAAAAATGTTGTAAAGAATTTGAATTCTACATCCAACATTTATTTAGTAATTCTTCTGGTTATAAGGATAAAGAAGAAAAAACTATTGAGCATGTAGAGGAGGAATCATCCCCATGTAAAACCTTCTCTAGTTATTTAGTTTCGAAAGAAGAGTTTATTGATTGTTTTAATAATAAGGATGTTGGTGATAGGAACATTGTAGACACATTTTTCCTTGACCCGAATGTCTCTATCATTTTTTAGGTTGCTCCAAATTTTCATGAAGATCAAGTTGTTTCTTTTAAGTATTCAGATTCCAGAGAAATAATGTACACATCAACATATTATAGCTATGAAAATTATGCTTTTCATGAAGAAATATTTGCAAAAGAAGATTTTCCTCGGGTCTTTCAAGAGGTTTCCTACGATGTGTTTTCACCAATGATTGAAGAGAAGGATGATAAATAGGTTCCTGAGCTTGTGTGTGTTCAAAGTTCACATGTTTATGATAAATTTGAAAATATACTTACTTCTGTAAAAGATTATGAAGACAGGCTTCATTTTCATCCTTCACTTGAAATATTTCACAACAATGGAAATATAAGCAATATTTTGTTTTTCAAAAAAGGAGAGATCATAATGTTATTCACATAGCTGATTCAGTATAGTGGTATCCTTGTCCTTTGGATCAACCCAATTTTATTTTTCATGAGTTTCATGATCCCATAGCTGATTGGATGGAGTCTATGTTTTCAAAAGCTTCACACACTGACAGTTTGGGCATGATGTTTATTTGTTGATGTGAGTATGAGCTGCCTAAGATTTTTTTGTTGGACACACTAAATTATTTTTATGTTTTTTTAGACAATTGCAAGCATAAAACCATGCCAAGAAATCAATTGCTTGATTGGCTATTTTGGAAATTTGTATATAGATAGGAAAATTGGTTCTTTAGTTGGTTAGTATAAGAATTGTAAATAAACAAGCTTGATGTTTCAATGATTTCCCTCAGTTTACACAGTGTGGTCATATTATATTTTGAAGTTTGTTTCCAATGTGTGAATGTTTTAATTTCCAATAAAGAGAAGAAGTATACTTCAGGAAGGAACAATTCACAATTTGCATCTCAGGTCGACTGTAGTGCATGATGGACAACTACAAGTTTCATATTTTTAAAATGGATAAGGCGTTGGAACTACAAGTTCTTGGAAGCTCGTAGGGAGCATGCATTTCCCCAGTAGGAGCCAATGTTGGAACCAATTTTGTTTTTAGCACCTGAACATCATCCAACATCTCCAAGGGTCAGTTTGAAAAGGAAGCTTTATCATTTCTTATCCTCATTTCCATTTGCAATTGTGGGCTGCAAACTTGACTTTGTGTTGCAAACTTCACTGTGCGCTGCAAACTCAACTACACATTGCAAACGTCAATCCGTGTTGCAAACTTCACCGTGTGCTGCAAACTCTACTATGCACTGCAAACTCAACTGTGCGTTGTAAACTCAACTAGTACACAGAAAAATCATATTTTCATCATAACTTTTAAATCCCGATCTGGGTTCTTCAAAATTTTGGTGTGGAGACACACCATATTACCATTGACTTTCCGACCAAAAATCATCCTGACCCAGTTCGTATTTTGGGAGAAAAGGTGAAATCATCACCTACAAGAAATTTTGCAACGAATTTTGAAATTGCACTGCAAACTCTAACAGTCTAATAAATCCGAGTTGTAGGAGGGTTGCCACTTGTATAAGGAGGTTCAAATGGGTTCTTAGAGATCAGTTAGACACCAAGGGACACTTGTACCTAAGATTCAAATCCACTAAATCTCGATGGAATGAGCTAGCTGCACTTGCATTTATTCTAAAAGACAGTTTCGAGGAATCAAGGAATTAGTTTGATTTTATGTTTGCCACATATCTCTAAGGCATAGAATCCAATGCATGGAGTAGGGTGTGACCTCCTAGAGATATTATTGATGTAATTTTCTATTTAATTAGTGAGAGGACTCCAAATAGAGATGGGAGAGAGTTAGGGGAGAGCTTCAAGCAGTTTAGCTGTGTATGCTCATTTGTAAGCCTCCCGGGCATATCAAAATGTAACATTTCTTCGATTAGAGATTCATGAGAGTTTTTACTGTTAGATTGTTTTTTTTTAATCTATTTTCCATTTTAGATTTTTATCTTTCTTGAATGAATTTAAGACATTAAGGATCAATGGTTGTTCATGGGTAGGAGATTCATGAGCTGTAAAGAATTTGCAGTGATTGCCTTCTTTCGTGATTTATGTTCAAGTATTCTTTTTATTCATTTTGCAAAGAGGATCATTGCTTGATGAATATTTATTCTTAGTGTTATCTACTTCATTCTTTTGTTCATCATTATATATCCCTTTTTTCTATTAGGCAACTTGATTTCCTTTGATCTGTAGAATGTTATGACTCCATGCCCAATGGAATGTCTCTATAGATAGTTTGCTGCTCTCTTTCTTGTTCTTTCTTGCTAATCCACCAACCATAAAATTGATTTAATTATTCAAATTATGATGGGTATTAGGATTGTTCTGAAAGAAGTCTAAGAACAACTTCTAGTGCTAACACATTGTACAAAGGGGGGTGGAAAGGAGAATCTTGGAGGATAGCTTGCATCACATTAGCATGGTTGTAAGTATCCAATGTTTCTTTCATTAATACAACTTGGCCTATTTCCTCATTCTTGTATTGCTTAAGTTAATGCATGAATGTTTATACTTGTTATCTTAGTTAGATTATTTCTTTATCTAATGTTTCACGAATAGAAAAGAAGGGATGTTTTTCTTTTTGTAGGAAGGTTGCAAGAATGGATTTTGTGTTCAATAGCTTGGACTGAATCTGATATTGGAGTAACGAGGAAAAACTATAGGAAAAATGTTATATATTTCTCCTTCTCCTTAAATTTCATGCATAAATACATAAGAAAGAGGGAATTTAGTGTCCACTTGTTCTTTTAGGTCTTAGACCGTAGAAAAATCGACTAGGGGGAGTTCAACCTGTCTGCAGAGTTTCATGCATTTTTTTCCTCTGTTTCTTAGTTTTTTTTTCTCATAGTTTTCTTTTAGAATCTCTTATTCTTTAATTTTCCTTTGATTTGTTCAAAGTTAAGTTATTGTGTTTGCTTTTTGTTCCCTCTTTTCATTTGATTATTTCCTATCAAGTTGTGAATCACACACAATTGTCATATATGTTATTCTAATCCTTTGGACAATCTTATCTTGTCAATAACTTGAGCCTTGAATCTGCAGGTGTTCAAACCTCTATCACATTGATTCCATAGCCTTTGAAGTTTTATATCTTATTTCTTTTGGATTTTTTTCTTTGATATGGATATTTTACAAGTTACATTGTTGAGTTTCTTATTTTGTCTTTTTTGACAAACTCTCCGTCAAGAGTATTCCTAGACTCTTTTGAAACTTTGCATTGGCCATTAACATTTTCTACTTGGGATTTGAGGTTTCAACAAGTGATTTCCTTTTTCTTTAAAGCTTTGTGTTCTTGTTTGAACATCTGTTAAAGGCATTCTTGCATTTTCTTTGAGTAATTGTCAACATTTAGAGTGCACATTTTGTTTGATCTTTTTTCTTCATGTTCCTTTGTATCTACATTGGACTCTTTCATTAAAAGTAAGGAAGTAGAAATTTGATTTGAGTTCATTTCATTTATAATCAAACGAAAAGAAATTTTGCATTCTAGTTTTTGGGTGGTGCATTTTTTATCTTGCATTTTAAAGAAGATTAAATTGTATTCAAAGAGTAGTTTATGTTTCTTGCTTTAAAAGTTGTAATTGTTTCTTTTCTTCAAAATTCTTTCTCCTTCTTATAGATAGCCTTCATTGAAACTTAAACATTGCATTTCATTCATATTTTATTTTGAAGTCTTCTTGGAGTCAAGTATCACACATCATAGTCAAGTTGCATTCATAATTCCTTTTGAGTTACAAACATCCATAAAAGGAACAAGTGCATAATCTAAAATCAACTAGACCTTTTATTTATTAGAAAACAATCACAAGTCTAGGATTTTAGGGCCTTGGTTGTAGGGTGGAGAGTAAATTCTCCAAGGCCTCTTAAATGAAATTGTAGAATACTAGAGAGCGTTTAAATCCAAGTAGTAACAAGTCGTGTTTGTCAGGAGAGATCTTCCTATATGAGAGTTAAGCATTAGGTCAAGAAAAGTGATAATTTGAGATCTCCCCTCTTCCATTTTCCCAGTGGGACTGCAACAAGTTTGGATCTTTAAAGAGAGGAAAGTCCTTGGGGTGACACCACTTTTTATTAGTATTTGGTCATGGATCTGTTTCCACCATTTCTAGTTCCATTTTCTTAGTCTTGATTGTTAACTAGTTACCCTCCCAACCATTCATTGTGAAATTGGTAAACATAATTGTTTTTCCTATGATTCTACACAGGTGACTGCAAGGGGGTTCCTTATTCATAAGGTTCATTTTGGTACCTAAGGTAGACATTGTGTCACACTCTTAGTGACCCTGGAGGGTGGCCCCATGAAATGAGGGTTACTTGCACCAAGAAGGGTTGTTATGTGGAGGTCAGGGTAATTGCTTCTCATATCTTTATCGACGACCTCATCTACCATCTCTAGAAGATACATAATTCCTTTCTTTTTTTTCTCTTATCTTATAGGAACTTTGGTAGTGTGTTCTCTTTGATTTAGAAAACCCTAGGTTGATTATAGGTCTATGACATCAGTTCTTGGAACTACCAACTAGGGGTGCCCTTTTCCCGGGGAACCTTTTGTTTTTCCCTCTTTTGGAAATGTTGGTCCTCCTTATATTGCTACATTGAGTATTCTAGGATTCTGTTAGGGACCTAATCTCCCTAACCCCTCATGTAGGTAGAATAATATACTTTCCATGTAATAGAGGCGAATACTAATAAGGCCTAGTAATAAGGGAGAATAAGTCAAATGTAATAATACCTAATAGAAGCTTCCACTTCTAGAAGATATTCCTTTAGATTGTTCTTTTGATAGATATGTTAAGAATAAATATTATCCAAGGGCGTGCGAAGTCTTGTCTTGAGAATTATTTTGATAGAGCGCTACTCTGTTGGAGGTTTCCCCCTCGAAGAGACAAGTGAACATTGTTTCCTATCAATAAAGGTATTATTTTGGTGTTGTGGTTTCATCTATTGTGTTCCTCCATTGTTATTCTTTGCAATATTTTTGTTTTCAACTATTATAATAGATCCCTTATCTTACAAGTGGTATCGAAGCACTTTCCTTGGTAGAAAATTATGGGTTATTTTTTTTTTAGAGTAGAGACGTATTCTGGTGTCTTAAAGATACATAGATATGTCATTCAATGCATAAATCTGTGGTCGATGAAGCATACATGTAGGAACTATAAGTGGTACTTTATAACACATTGTTGGCCACCCTTGTAACCCTTGTTGGTACTCGTTCGAGTGATAGCGCATCAAACAACACCTGTATACAAATCAACCTAGATATCCTAAATCCCTCCATAGATAAATTGATTAGCCGTGTGACTGCTATAGTGCCACCAAGAACAACACTTGGGAATATACTCTCTACCACCTAGGTATTCAAGTAGTACGGCTAAGGACACTGTCTAGCCTCCTTAGTTGGTGACTTGAGATATTGGGATGAGTAGTATTGTTGGACCATGCACGTATATCATAGATCTATAACACAGGGAAAATCCTTTTATGTAGAAATCTTGAATACCCTAACCCTTGGAATGGAAAAAAAAACATAATAGACAAGATATATTTCCATGCAACTTTACCTCTTGCATTCTAGTTGCAAAACTACTACACATTTCTTCTTGTTAAGAATTTGGGCCTTTCAACATTGCAATAGAAATATTCTTTATATCGAAGTATAACTCCATAGGAGGTGAAACAAAAAAACTGGATGGATCCTGTTGGCCCCGTTATTTGAGATCCATCCCATTGGATTCCTCTCTTCTCCTTGATCGCAGTCATACCTATCATTTTTCAACAATTTTTTTTTCCCATGGACTTGAACCTCTTCTAGCCCCCATATTTGGGACTTACCCCATTAGATTCTCCTTGTTTCCCTAATCATCATGATGCCCTTCACCCATAACCTATTTTCTATGTGGTCCCACTCATCCATTTTTATTTCCTCCCTTCATCATGGCCCAAACCTATAGCCAAGACCTTGAAGATCGCCTCAGTTCCTTGTCCTTTTCTTTCATAGAGACCCAACAGGAAGTGTGGAAAATTAGTGACAATATTACCACCATCAACAAAAAACATGCATTCCACCTGTTGGCCCTTGACCAACTTTTGAGGATCCTTGGTCAGGTTTGACCTACTTTTGGGACTTCTATAGGCTGTCAAAGATGGAGTGCAATTCGAAGTAGAGATCGCGGGATCTCAGTCCCTTTTTAGGGCCTTTTGGGTTTTGGGATTATGTAATGGGTATGGGGATGTCGGCCCATGGGTTTACCCATGTTTAGGCCTCTTTTGTAATGTATAAATAGAAAGCTAGACAATGTAAGTAAGGGTGTGTGTATGTATGCTAAGTGAAAAGGAAAAAATGTGTGATACCAAGTAGTAAGTGAAAATGATAGTGTACATGATTTGTGCATGTTGTGTGAGACTTGTAAGGCTAAGTGCAAGTGACTATAAGAGATTGAGTAGAAGATTTGTGCTGTAACCTAGCTTGGGGAAGGAGGGTCTGGTGAGGGGCACAAAAATCTCTTGTCCTATAAGGAGTATGATATTGTGGCTCTGTGCATGTAGCTGATTGACCAAAGATAATAAAAGAGAATAAGAGTTGGTGGATGTAGCCCCAAGCTGGGGGTGAACCACATATATCCTGTGTTTCTATTCTTTGTGCAATGTATTGATGTGTTTATGTGCTTACTTTCTTAAGTTCTTTGATATAGATGAATGATAGATAGATCTGTTAATGATTTGTGCTTAATAATATGGATGAATGCTATATCTAACCTATGTGAATTTGCTTAGTTCTTGAAAAGGCTAGACTTGGGTGAAAATTGCAGTGCTCTGTAATTAGGGTTTTATCTGCGAAGTAGATACTGGTTAAATATTGATGAACTGTAACTGCTAAGTTCCTTTTTAAGGTGTTTTAATCACAGATCGGTGTCCCAACTAAGGTTGCACACATCTGAGTCTTGCAACCACCCCTGCCTCTACCTTGGGTGAGACTTCATCTTCTTCACAGGTGTTGCCAAAAGGGACGATAGTTAGGGTTTTGTTAGTGTGTTGTTGTAGCGTTGAACCCTGGGTTTGCCCCTGTGCCAACAATTGGTTCTATTGTCGGACCTGAAACTGCGATTGCTGGGAATTGAAGAAAATAAAGATCTATGCAAAGATATGTTGCTTTAGTGCACAGTAGTCTACTTAACTTGTGAAGATCTATTCTAAGAAGAAAATTCAGATCTGAAGAAAAGAGGTAAGATCTGAAGGATTTGTTCTTTGTTAAAGGTAAGAACAGTGAAAAGTTTGATTGAAAAAGGAAAGATAAGTGGAAATTTTTGTTTCAAAAGTATGGATCTAGGTATGTTTGATAAATTTTGTCCTAGCTTGAAAAGTAGGGCACAACTAGATGGAAGAAGGTTTGATATGAGTAGATCTGATAAAAATAATGAAATATATGTTATTCCTATGCATAGAAAGAATGTTTGGACTCACAAATGGATGTCGGAACCTAGAAATATTTTTTTGTAGGTTAGCTACTATGATCCTAGAGCGTAGTACAGGAAAGGTTGGGGATCATTTCAAAGAAAGAGAATATTAACTCTTTGTTATAATTGCAGAAGACTGGGACATATTGCTAAGGAATGCCCTGGTAGAAGACCTAGTTGTATTTGTTGTCAAGCTATGGATCATGAATTTTTGGATTTCCCTAGAATGATTGCTAAGGTTGAAAGAAAGAATATGAGACAAGAAAACCTCAAGGAAGATAAAGAAACTAAGACCACGACAGAACCCCAGAAAGAATCAGAGACTTTATTACTGCAAATGAAAGAAACCCTGAATGATCACCGAAATATCAACTTATTAGAGATCTTCAAAGAAAAAGAGTGCATAGAAACAAGAATAGGAGACTTTGACATAGACTTTGTTCCAGATGAGGAAACACGGGTGAATATTATGACAGAAATAACCTGAGAAGTTTTAGGGAAGCCTGCTATGATTCCTTCATTTGGAGGAATAGGATTATTTAGAGGAAAAATGATAACCCTATGTGGAAGTCTCTATGAGTGCTCATGGAACTACGACAGAGGAAGATTATGAGGTTGCTAAATTTATTGATAACAATGCCCCATTTTCTATGTTATTAGGAAAATCCTGGATTGAGAGAAATCAGACCAAAAGAAAAGAAGAGGAAGTCTTACAGGAAAAGAAGAAAGAATTAAAATATTTCATGACTAGGAGGATAGCGCACTTGATTGAAGAATAGGAGAACATATTGAATCTATTTAAAACCAGAAACTTGGATGTTGAAGTTTAATGAACACAAGAAGATTCATAGAAGAACGAAGCACCTACCCCAGACATAGAAGAAGTATTTACCTTGAACCCTATGAAAGAATCTCAACAGTGCGAAGTTACTATACCAAAAGGAGATAAGAATCAAAATGGAAAGAGGAATACCGAGACGAATATCACTGGGAAGAAGGCTAGAAAACTCAGTAAGAAGAGAGCAAAGATAGAAAAGTTATAGAAGGTCCCAGAGGGGAATTCGCAGAGGGAAGGTTTGCAAAAATGGAGCTTCGTCGGGATATCAGAACAACACAACATGGCACTTCACCATGGTGGGGTGATATAGCCGTTGAAAGTATTATAACCATTATATCGACGCACTGAACGGTTAGAACAATAGTTATGACTAGAAAGATCACCATTGAACCATTGGGAACGGGCCATAGCAGAAAAAACTGCATTGATGAAAGCCTCTTGTCCATTGGAGAAGATATGTTACATCGTTGTCTACTTATTTCGTTTATTTTTGCACCGAGAACACTTTTGTGAATTGTATCCGAGCCAACAAGAGAACTCATTGCTAACACGTTGTGTTCATTGAGATCACCACCTGTTCCATTTCTTTGAGCATTCATTCATCCACCTGAGTTATCCGATCTGAGCATATATGTCAGATGAGCTCAGTATTGTAGAGAAAGTCTTTGAAGAAGTTCTAATTGACCTTATGGTAGAGAGAGTGATGTCCATAGGAGTTCAAGCTTCATTGACGTGAGGAGTGCAAGCCTCCCCATCAACTGCTCGTAGATCTGGACCATCCCGCGTTGCATATGAGAAGAGAACCAAGCACATAGATGACTTAGCAAATGAAAAGTTAATCTTGTATGTTCTTCTTGATTACATCCCACCTCTAGTCAGCACGGTGAATTGTGACAGTGTCCCGAGGGACTTCGACTACACAATCATCACGGCGTACCTCCTGAAGGGGATACGCGGAGTCAGACCATAGTTGGAGAGGATTCCAACCTTAAATATCATTAACTATAATCTAGGGGATCGCAAGACCTACGAAATGCTCGTGTCTCACAAGTACTTGACTAAGATGAAGGGAAAGAGATCGAAGATCATTCCCCATCCATGGACCATGAACATTGCGTAGTCCACTATCCTTAATGTCATGAAAATTCCACACTTTGGAAGGCACCACGAGGTTAATGCATGCGTTAAACTCCTATTTTTATGCTTCCATGATATTTATTTATGGTTAGACATGTGTATTACCTTCAATCCAGTGATGATCCATAGGATCACCAGATTGAGGATGCAAAGACCTAACCCACAGGACTTCTACCCAAGGAAGGATGCAAATCGTGCCTTGGCATGGAATATTAAATACATCTATGGCGATGTAGAGAAGGGGATGTGAGGCTAAAAGGTAGCCTCCATTCAAAATAGTGCAGTGCCCCTCACTTTCCAGTTGATTGCTGGTAAACTAGTCTGAAAGAACAAACCCATGCAGGTCATAGGGTTTGTGGTTGACCATAGGAAAGTGCGTGGAGGGATTACAGATGAACTGGGTGAAGTACTTAGTCAACCAACTAGAAGTCGATTTTCATGAAGCTCAAGATCAGGGCTATGAGTTCCACTTTAGCTGGCTGTTGATCCTCATCGTGTTTACAACTTGGGATATGCCAGAAGGTGCGACCTTCTCGGAGATTGAGTTGTTCGAACCACTTGCTGCGAAGTGCACCATGCTCTGGTACTCGAGCGAAATGGGAAAACATTGGTAGCCGAATGCAGTATTCCATACCTACTATTACCTACAACTAAAAAGGGCTATCAAATCGTTCCCCCGAATGATGCCAAACACTCTGGACAGGTTCAGACCCCTTATGAAGTTTTGCATAGATATGAATTTCATATATATCACCGTGCATGTAGATGAGAATAAAGAATATATTCAGTCATACTATAAGCTCACCAAGGAGGACCTGGAAGAAATCACTAAGGAATGACCCACATAGTTCCTTATACCAGTCGCTAAGGAAGAATTGTCTGACCCAAACCTCATTGGAAGCCTGATAGTTACCCATGAGGAGTATAATGCACCCAACATTAGCATAAGTAAGAAGAATGAAGATGTACAGGAACTGAGCAACGCCTCATAAGAGACTGCCTTAGATTCACCTAGCAGAGGAGGAGGTAACGAGGTGGACAAAGAGGAGAAAGAAGAAAAAGTAGGGGAAGAAGATAAGCAGGAGCAAGGAGAAGTAACCCCACCACAGAATCCCCTTGATGACGCAGATCCATCAAAGAAAAGTAAAGTTTCCCCCACAAAACCTACATCACAGAAGAAATCCAAAGAAAGTAATTCAAAGCTTTAGACTAAACTCATGATCAATGACTTCGATTTCATCATTGTAGCCATATCGGATGCTTCGTAGGACATTTTGCAAAACAATGAAGCTAAGAAATAATCCTTGTATGACATAATCACGATAGAGCCGAGAGGGGTACAACATGCCCTTCACTCCATCCGTGCAATATCCACAGCTCCCATGCCATCAGAAGAAATAGAGTTGGGAGATGAGCCTACCCAACTCCGTAGACTAGCTGATGCCAATGAAGCCCACCTTCGTCAAGCGCAAGAAGAGAAAGAACAAGCCACAGTGGCCCTGAAGCAAGCATAATAAGAAATGGTAGAGCAACATTGGGTTTCACAAAACAAGAAAGAGGACCTTCAAGCCAAGTTTGAAGAAGAGAGAGCGTAGGCCAAGCAAGAAAAAAATAGTTTCTCACAGAACAACTAGGATTCAAAGAAGGAGTCGACAAAGCACTTCGCTCTGTGATAGGCTTAGAGATAAAGGAAAAAGATCGAGTGGACCATCAAGTAGTGCAACTCACAAAAGCTATCCAGTGGCTACAACAAAGAATGAAAGACTTAGAGCTCCAAACAGTTCCCAACACTCCGCCAGATGTACGAGATCAAATAGAAGTAGTTGCTCGAAGCGTAGTTGAAAGAATCAAGGCCCTCGCCATGGAATGTAAACAACTAAGTGATCACAGTTCCTAGACTTATGAGAGACTCACTGAGGATTATGAATTAAAGGCACTAGAGTCATAGCTCCATGAGGCAAACCAACAAGCAAAAATAATACAGGCACATTTGAATCCCCTGTCATAAGTCGAAAGGATGAAGCGATCCCAAGAACAACGCAATGCCCAACAACAGTTCCACACCATTCAGAGGAGAGTAATGGAAGTGAATCATAGACTCCAACCAATTCAGGATGAGGCTTGCCAACTGCTTGCCAACTATTTGCAGATATTGAAGGATGAGGAACATAACTGGAGCAAGTTGTCACTACAGTTGAACAACGCTTAGAGGGACCTGTCAATGAAGCAATAATCCAAGAGTTCGCCAAACAGGAGGCCATGGCACAACAACAGGTCGAAGAAATTTGAGCCAATCTCTAGGATTTTGAAGTAGAGCTACCCAGACCAGAGTGACATGGGATGAGTCACAGGTGAGTCTTGGGGGCATGTTGGCCCTTGACCAAGTTTTGAGGATCATTGGTAAGGTTTGACCTAATTTTGGGACTTTGACAGGATGTCGAAGGCGGAGTGCAAGTCAAAGAAGATATCATGGGATCTTGGCCCCTTTTAGGGCCTTTTGGATTTTGGGCTTATGTAATGAGTATGGGGATGTTGACCCATGGGTTTACCCATGTTTAGGCCTCTTTTGTAATGTATAAATAGAAAGCTAGGTGATGTAAGTAAGGGTGTGTGTATGTATGCTAAGTGCAAAGGCACACATGTGTGATACCAAGTGCTAAGTGCAAATGATAGTGTACATGATTTGTGCATGTTGTTTGAGACTTGCAAGGCTACATGTAAGTGACTGTAAGAGATTGAGTAGAAGCTTTATGCTCTAACCTAGCTTGGGGAAGGAGGATCTGGTGAGGTGCGCGCAGATCTCTTGTCCTATGAGGAGTAGTATCTTGTGGCTTTGTGCATGTAGCTAATTAACTGAAGATAATAAAAGAGAAGAAGATTTGGTGGACGTATCCCCAGGTTGGGGGTGAACCATGCATATGTTGTGTTGGTATGATTTGTGCGATGTATTGATGTGTTTATGTGCTTACTTGCTTAAGTGATTTGATATAGATGAATGATAGATAGATCTGTTAATGATTTGTGCTTAATAATATGGATGAATTCTAGATCTAACCTATGTGAATGTTCTTAGTGCTTGAATAGTCTAGATCTGGGTGAAAACTACGGTGCTCTGTAATTAGGGTTTTATCTACGAAGTAGATATTGGTTAAATAATGATGAACTGTAAATGCTAAGTGCTTTGTTAAGGTTTTGTAATCACAGATCGGTGTCCCAGCTAAGGTTGTAGACATCTGAGTCTTGTAACCACCCCTGCCTTTACCTCGGGTGAGACTTCATCTGCTTCACAGGTGTTGCTGAAAGGGCCGGTAGTTAGGGTTTTGTTGGTGCGATGTTGTAACATTGAACCCTGGGTCTGCCCCTGTGCCAACACCACCATAGATGAAAAAATGGAAACCCTGAAATAATACCTCTCTACCTAGATTGCATCCTTCATTTGCTAGGTCTATGCCATGCTGAATATCACTGGTGACCTTACCTCCTCTGACCCACATTTTCACCCTGAAGGTGAAACTTCCTCCAATTCCCAGACTTTTCATCCCCATCACTTTCAACGTGACCTACATCTTCTGCACGTGGATGTGAAAAAAATTGATGGCTCGGATCCCACTATCTCGGTAACTCAAATGGAACATTATTTCTCTTTGTATGACATTATATATGAGTTTACCAAGCTCCGATATGGTGTTCTCCATCTAGATCAAGAACGTTGGCAATAGAGAAAAAATTCTTGACAAGGATATGTGGCTTGGACACAATTTATTGTAGATATTTATGAACCTTTTGACACTCACACCAATCATTTAGGCCATTTGAAAAATTTGAAACAATCTAGCACAGTGGAAGACTTTATAGCTTCTTTTGAGTAATTGGATTTCTGCATGGAGGGATTGTGTGATACTTTTTTTTGAGAATTATTTTTTAGTGGTATCAAGGATTATATATGTTCCCACGTCCTCATGGATCTCCACCAGAGTTGGGTGGAAGCTACTAAAAGAGATAAGGAATCACAACAGTTTGTCTCTTCTCAAACCATAAAACCCTCCTTTGTTCCTCACCCTAAACCAGTCACTCCTACTCCTCCTTATGCTCGACTTAAGATAAAAAATATTGACACAGGAAGAAATGGTTGAATCCCAACTCAAGGGCCTTTGTTATAATTGTGATGAAAAATATTTTCCTAGGCACAAGTGTAAGGATTTCTTTTTTTTATGGACATATCTAAGGATGTTTCTGAATAAGAGGTTGAGGCTCCCCTTGTGGCCGAATCACTTGAAAACACTGACCTGACTACAATTTCACACCCCCCAGAAGTTGAATCGGTAATTTCCCTGAATGCTCTCATTGGATTCTCTAATCCCCAATCCCTCAAGATCATTGGTTACATTAAGAATCAGAAGGTCATAATCCTCGTTGAAAGTGGAAAAACCCATAATTTTATTCATCACCACATTTTCCAAGAAACTAATTGTTATATTTGAGAAGTCAACAACTTTCAAATCATGATTTCCAATGGTGGGTCCATGAAATGTGAGGGGCATTGTGAAACTGTGTGTCTCCAAATTGGTCAGTACCATGTGCTAAAATTTTGGTAATTCTCGTTTAACCATAGACAATGTCACATCATTGTCACCCAACCATAGGAACTTACACATGCCACCCCCAAGCACAATAATCTTTTCTTAGATAGATTCTGGAAAGTCCACTAGAACCAATAGATAAACCTTAACCAAAAATACCAATACTGTTGTGACAACAACACAAAATAAAGAGAGCATACCTCTACCAATAGAAGTGTACCTTTACCAAGAGAAGTGCACAAGAGATCTACCAAAAAGACTGAGATTACACCACAACAGTTGTTGCACTACCCTCTCTAGACTTGTGCCTTCTTCTGTTGCAATTGTTGCTCCTTAAACTTGCACACTAGTTGAGTGAGTGTGTGTGTATGTCCAAATAAGGAGTACCCATCCTCTATTTATACTATTCTCCCAAGGTGTCTTTTCATGTGGGGATGATCTCACTTTTTGGAGCCTTCTATTTACTTTACTATTAAGCTTCTTGGGTCGAATTCTCTTCTATGGTATTTCACATATGTGTAATGGTTCTCCTGCTTCTAGAATATTATACTTTAAGTAAAAAGGCTATACTAGAGGTTAATACCTCTCAAACCTACCAAAACATCAACACTCCCTCTTATGTAGGGAGGTATTAAATATGATGTTCTTTATGTAATGGTCTCAATAGAATTTATCCATCTCACATGGCATGGGAAAGACTCACATGGTCTAGCAGACTAGTATACCGATAGTATCACCATAGCCACACAGGCTATCTCATAATCAAACAGATCATTTCACAAGTATCACCATCATATACAAACAAGCCCTCTCATAGTCACACACAAAATATCTGATGAATCGATACATCAAAGTCACCATGATAGCCATATACTAGGCCTGTCATAGTCACACATAGACTATATGATGGTCATGTCACAGTCATGCATATGGGGCCTGATCAACACATGTAGCATCTCTCTAGTGGGAAAATCATCATCATACTCTTAGACCTTATGGGTCTCAACATCCTTTCAAACCTTATTTCATTATAGGACTTTATCTAGATCACTCAAATCTAGGAAACTAGCCAGTTCACATAGAATTTCACTACTACCCAATCCACACAGAGTCTCAAAAATTTATTAGTTTGATCCATTTCACACACAGAATTGCACTACTACCCAATCCTTATGGAGTCTAGGAAAATATTCAGTTTGAACCAGTTCACACATATAACTACGCTACTACCCAATCCTTATGGAGTCTAGGAAACTATTTAGTTTGAGCCAGTTCACACACATAACTGTGCTACTACCCAATCCATAATGATTCTGGGAAATTGACATGCCTTCAAATGACTAACATTTGCTTCCACACTCCATAAGATACTACCCCAAGAATCGTATATTTGACTCATCATTCCCTCTTATGAGGGAAGTCCTTTTGGACCACACCAAGCTTGTCCCTGAAGTAATCAAACTTTACCTTTAATGGAGACTTGGTCAACACATCTACTATCTTTTCATATACATTAATATACTGGAGCTTCACAACTCCCTTTTGCATCCAAAACCAGATATAATGGTACTTAATCTCGACGTTCTTGGACTTTTCATGAAACACATGGTTCTCATACAACTTTATACAACTCTAGTTGTCACAAAAAATACAAGTCACCTCCAACTCGAGATCAAACTGTCCTGCAAGAAAGTTCCTAAGCCACATATATTCACTACTAGTTGAACATGCTTCTATATATTATACCTCATTCATACTGAGTGCCACAATATTCTTCTTCCTACTGATCCACTAAATCATAGTTGAACCCAAACTAAAGAAACATCCTGATGGACTCTTCTGATTTGTGACACTACCATCCAAATCTGAATTAGCATGGCCTTGCAGTGTTATCTTACTATCTGAAGCATATCGAAGTCTAAAGTCTATCATACCCTTCAGGTACCTTAATATGTGATTTGCTGCAATCAAGTGAACACGTCTTGGTTCAACCATATACTGACTAAAAGGGTTCATCACAAATCATATATCTGGCATAGTATTCGTCAAATACATCAATGAACCAATTATTTTCCTGTACATGGTGACATCCATTGTCTCTGAAGAACTGTCACTCGATAAATTTAGGTTTGTCACCATCGGTGTGGGCATGGATTTACAATCCATTATTTCTAATCTCTTTAGGATTTCTACCACATATTTTCCTTGGCTAAGGAAAATATTGTCTGGTTTTTTCAACACCTCTAGACCCAAGAAATAATGCATCATACCCAGATCTTTCATCTTGAATTATGATGAAATATTTCTCTTGCACTCAGTGGTGAGATTCTCGTTCCCTGTTAGCAACATGTCATCCACATATAAAAAAATATCACTGGTCCACTATCCTCAACCTTGTAGTAAAGGTTGGGATCTACTTTACTCTTGGTAAAACCCAAGCTCATCTGAAAGTTGTCAATTCTACTATACCATTCCCTGGGTGTGTGCTTCAATTCATACAAGGCTTTCTTCAATTTTCACACATGTGTCTTCCTGTCATGTGTCTCGAATCCTTGTGGTTGCTCCATGTACACTTCCTCTTCCACTAAACCATTCATAAAACATGTCTTTACAAACATCTGATGTATCTTCCATTTCATTACTGTAACTATCACAAGTGTATTTTTAATCGAAGTGTATCTCACCACAGGACAAAATTTCTCCTCATAATATATTCCTTCTTTCTGGGAGAAACCACGAGCCACCAATCTTTCCTTGTATTTCTTGATACTTCCATCTACTGGATGTTTTGTCTTGTAGATCCATTTGGAACTCACAACTGATTTCTCTTTTGGTATTGGAACAACATTCAAAACATCATTCTTAATGATGGAATAGTATTCCTCAATTATATCACATAAAAATGCCGCGTGACTAGAATATGGTCGATATTTCTTTATTTCTCTAAAATATCTATCTGGAGAACCATACTTCTCGAAATCCTGAATAATCTCACGAGCCCAAGATGGTCTTATTTTCTTCGTACTCGTTTCTACAGGTCTTTGTGGTTCTGCCATGTCATGGTCCTCTGGACCATGCTCTTCTGGCACAACATCATTACCTACATATGTATCTACAACTCTAGGATATTTAAGCTCTTCATCATGGATCTCATCAATATGATGTTGCATAGATCTACAAAAGGTTGCATCCTCATCGATCGTAACATCTCTACTAATCTTGATCTGCCTGTTGTTCCTGAGTTTGTGTTTTAAGGCTATAAAACAGACCGTCAAGGCATCCGAATAAGGATCTTTATGATAATACTTTTAAAACAAAGAAACAAAGGAAGGCTAGATTAGATTCAGTTTCTCGACTGTCTTTGTATTGCTTCCTGTTGTTCCTGGATGCTTATGTCACGTTCAATTACAACCCACGATATTTCTAACTCAGTCCTATTTGTTGCAGTTTGTAAGATAGTGTTAAATAGGTTTAAGGCAATGTTGGTTTGATCCTGTAGACCAGGTTCTACATTAGGTTGTCTACCGTTAGGAACTATCATGGGTGATAGAGTTTTTAAGAGGTTTTGTAAAAAGGTTTTTTATAGATTGGTTACTTCAGACTTTGAGAGATTATATTTATGAAAACAACTTTAAAATCTAAAACAGTAATGTAAAGGCACGATCAAGGCCGTTTCCTGGTTTTGTGACAATTTTGAAATTGTGGACAATGAAACACAACAGAGAGAAATATAAGGCTTTTACTTGGAAAGAATCTTATACTTCAATTAACAATAATGAAAGAGAAACAAGATTTCTAACAAAGGAAAATATTAAGGAACAGAAGGTTACAGGTCTTAAAATCACTAAAGTAATTTCAGAGGAAAAACTGTAACACATTCAACATCCAAATAAATCTAAAACAATAAACAACAGTTGCATATAATTTCCAATTGATTTACTTGCTAGAAATACACATTAAGAAGAATATTTAACAAATGATGATGAACAGGGGAAGAAACATAGTCACGAAATTGCAGAATCCAGAATCTTGTTCCTGATTTATATTCTGATAAACTTTAAAGCTGATCGTACAAAAATTGGCTTTCTCCCAAAATTTATGAAGCCCCGTTTCAGCTTCTTGAAACTATATTTATACATTTCTGTCCAAATATTCCATTGGTAACTAACCAACTTCCTAATATTTCGGTTGCATAAACTAATGTCAACCGTTTACAATTTATTTTGAAGTTCTAAAAATAGAAATATTTACAAAGTTTTAACTTTGAGTTGAAGAACTTTCTTTATCTGCTTCAATATATTGAACATATTTCTCTAAAAAGTTCACCAAGACTTTAGGGGCCTCTGGTACTTCGTTTGCCTCAAATGAGAAAAAACTTCTTTGTAGACCTGGCAACTGTTTTCCTATTGTTTTCTCGGTGAATTTAAGTTTCTCTAGTTTCGAACTTGAGGCCATCATCCACTTCTCGATTTCTGAAATGTTGACTGCTTTGATATTTGAGATTTTCGCTTTCTTTTCTTCAAGTTCCTCTTTTATTTCCAGCTGATGCCTATTGATGTTGATTTCTCCTAACGACTCAGAAAAGCCATCTGTCCCGATCTGTACTGAATCTTTTTCAATAGAATCAAAGATCTTTTGACAATCTTCAATGACTCCCTTTGTTATTCTTTTATATCCTTCCAATTTTGTTTCCCAAACCTTTATCATTACATCCCCTTTTAACTGCTCTGAAATAGATAACTTCTGTGATTTTTCACCTTCTTCTTTTCGTCAAGAAGTTATTATCTTTTGGAAAGAATTTCTTGCTGCTTTTGCTTCTCTTTCCTTTTGCACTACCTTTTCCATAGACCTCTTGGATTCTTGAAAATAATTCTGGATAACTTCCAGATTGCAGAATATCTTCTGTTGTTCTTCCTCAATATTTGTATATATCTCTGATGCTTTAATCTTGAAATGTTCCATTTCAATCAATTGATTAGTAATTGAAATGATTTTATCTTGCAGAGATTTATTTTCTTTACCCAACTTCTGTACTTGTTCTTGGGTAATCTGAATCATATGTTTTTCTTCGGTCAAATTTTCGTTTAACTTTTGGATATCTTGTATATCTTTAAGTCTAGCCTATTCTAGACCTTTTTGTATTCCCCATCCAATCATTTTTTCATTTTCCTTCAATTTATCCTGCAGTTGCAATATTTCTCGATCTTTTTGCTATAACATTGTTGTTAGATTTCCTACTGAATACATATTGGCTGATGCTATTGCGCCCATGGTTCCTGCTAGCTCTGTAGCAAATTGTCCTTCTTTTAACTTCTTTCCATCAATGATAATCTTATGTTTTTTTATCATTCTTTCACCTACAGGATGTAATTCATGTTTCAAGATAGCTCTTCGTTTTTTACTGAAGAAATAATCCGATGAAGGGATTTCATCTCTGTTGATTGGCTCTAAGTCACTTACGTATAGAGCTCCTTCGTGAGGGGTTCTAAAAGTAGCCTGCAGTGGGGTTAATGCTGTAATGGGACTCCCAAGTTCCTGTGAAGTTGTTCCCCCAACCATTTCTGGAACATCATCGGGGTTTGTTGTGCTTGTTTCTGCTCCTTTGCCTTTTTCTGTCTGTGTTTCTTTGATTTGCGAACTTTCTGTATTCTGAGGAGGAATCTCAGAATCTTTCAATTTATCTTTATCACTTGTATCATACTGAATAATGGTTTCAAAACCTGGGGGAATTGTTTCTGGCACTTGCGTTGATGTTGGCACTTCGCCTTGCAAAGTCTTTGGTAGACACTGTCGTCTATTTCTTTGAAAAGATGCAAACCCCACCTATGCATCAGGTGACAAGGTTTGCACTCTACTCTGAACTTCCTCATAAGACTTAGCATTTCTAAAAATATCATCATAAAATGAAACTTCATGTTCATATGCTTTCAACCCACACTGTGAGACATGCTGATTGATTATTTGATATGGGTCATGTTTCCTGTGTTCTATATCCACTAATTTCACTTCACTCAATGATTCAGCTTCTGCCTTAGAATGACCTATGTTTAATAAAACAAATTTCCCCAGATAAATCGGAAAAGATGGCCATGCCTTCTTCTGTTGAGCTTTTAATTCTAGCCCAATACCACCATTTATCAACTGATAAGCCACTTCTCTGCATATTAACCTATCTGGTAGTATTTTTGGGAGTGCATGAGGTGGAATAGAACAACCATAAACTCTAACATAGGAGAAATTTTCTTCAATGAACCAATCATCAACTGACTTGAGGTTTTCTGTAATGGTATGTGAAATACGAGGAGGTTCACATCGAAAGAACATTTTGTGCAGCGGAATAATTACATAGTGACACACTTCATAAAAATTATTTTTGGCATTTTCTTCCCAAAGAGATGAATGGTACTTATGAACAAGCTCTAGGCAAGAGGCATTCCAACTCCAATTCATCAGTGGGAAAGGAGTCATAAAGCAAATGACATCCATTATATAAGCTGACATATAAAACAACACTGTTTGTCCCTTTGACCTAGCTGTTTGGTAATTCATAACCTCTGAAGTGATGTTGTCTGATAAAATTTTATGCCAATTGAAACTACGCCCCTCTGAAACTTCTTCTAAGAAAGGTGTCCATTCTGCACTAAAGTGATAAGGATCATTTTTCCCATATAGTCTACATAACATCATTGCTAAATACACCATATATTCATTTAATGAAGTGGTGGCATAAATTCCATGTAAATCAGCGCTAAATTTATTTTCATCCCTGGCCCATCCTCTTATCATGTCAGGGTATGTTTGGCCACCTTCAATGCACTCTTTTTGTTGAAATGCAGCTACAAACTCAGTATTATAAGTGTGTCTATAATTGGGCAAGAGCTTATACATTACTTGGATATGTTCAGGTCTGAATGAGTCGATGACGGCTCCTTGTTCGTTCATGATACTTCTGGTCGGAACGTCTACTTTATCTAGTGCCCAGGCAACCATATCTGTATATGAAACCAGTCTCGGACGTGCTGCAACCCTATGAAGCCCAGTCTCGGCGATATCTCGGAGATGGTTGTCTGCACCATTGTCCGCGTATTTGAGTTCATCTTCCATTTTTTCTGCAATTGCAGCCCATGATTTGACAAAGTGTACTACCCCAGCTGCAGTAGTATCTGAAATAATATCGCCTTCCGGTTGCTCTTCAGTTTTCTTTGAAGCCTTTTTGGGCGCCATAGCTCTGTGTTTACTTGAATACCTGTAACAAAGCAGAGTTTAGCTTCGAAATAATAATGTAAACGTTTCAAAATTCATTTTGAATATATCATAAAATCATCGAGATTTGTACCTCTGTTATGAAATAAATGTGAAAGATATCCCCGAATATATGCATTTAAAGTTTGTACTCGAGCTTTCCCAGTATTTCTGAATATAATAGAAAATTTCTGAATTGAACAACTTCCGTATTTAATGTCATTTTTCAAAAGTTCAGACCTTAAATCCTGTTTCTGAGAATGATTAATTTGTGTTAATCTTAAATGGAATTTAAAAACATTCGTATCGGAGTTTCGGAACTTTCGATGTTGAGGAAAAATTCATTGCATAACCCCGATCGCCGAAATCGCGATGTGTTATTTAGTTAAAACACTTTTATTATCTTAATTAATCCAGATTTAAGCTTTTCGAGATTTCATTAATCAGTAAATTGGAGATCAGGAAATCGGGGATCGGGAAATCGGGAAATCCAATGTCATGGAAACTGCTGCTCATAAAACCGCGAACCCCGATATCCTGATATGATTATGTACTCTTAATCATGATTATTGGTAATTAGATTAATTCCAATCTTAACTTAAAGATTAACTGTATCGTGAAATCGGGAAATCGGGATATACGATAACAAGTTTCTTTGTATTCACAAAATCGCAAATCCCGATTTTGCGATGAGATTAACTTAAGGTTTAAACCCCTTTTAAAACTGATTTAAATAAATGATGTTTTTTAATTAAGGATTAATGTATCGGGAAATCGGGAATCGGGATTTCGCTATTTGATTTGTGTTGAACATTTGTTCATTCAAAACTGTAAATCCCGATATCCCGACATGAATTAAAATTCCTTAAGTCTTAAATCAATGTCCGTTTTAAAAGGTTATTTCGAATAACATTGGAAAACTTAAATTTGTTTAGATTTTTAATCATTCTTTGTCCAAAAATAAATAATTAAAGGCATCGTGAATTTATCAGTGAGGAAAACCTTATTTTAGGAAATTTAGAAAATACAAAGATTTCAAAAATACAATTTTTTTTATCCTCAAAGTCAAAAATTCAAGGTCTGTTTCAACACGGCCTATAACCAGGGATGTAGACTCTATATGCCTTTGATGCCTCACTATATCCAATAAACATACCCTTATTTTATGAAGGATCCAACTTCGATCTCTTATATTTGGGAACATGCACATACATTGGACAACCAAATATCCTCAGGTGGTTGTGTATGCCCCAAATATCATATACATTTAGCCATATATATGCCCCCCTTGGGTCATACCACACCCCAACCTCTATTCTTCATGCACATGAAGAAAAAGAGATGGTTAGTTTTAGTCGCACTAATGGTGTTATGAAAGAAACCTTGGATATGATTGATGATAATATAGACACTTTCATACAGACTCAGAGACGTGGATGGGATTTTGGTCATCTCATTTTTTATGGAGACCCCATTTATGACATTGAGGGTAGCTCTCATGAAAATGGGGTTAGTTGTCATATTTAGAGGATTGGTCTCCATGCATGTATGATTCATATATTTGGTATCTTTATGATGACATGGCTACATATTTGTTCCTTCCATTCAAGGATGACCTGTCGCAACGTCTTAAGGGAAATTTTCAGTCATTTCTTGGGAGTTGTGATGCAGATCCTTTTGAGGATGCAGGCTTGTTCTGTGAGGACTCCCAACCACCTTCGTCCTCAATTTTAGATGAACATCAGGATGTGGCCATTCCAAAGAAACTAAAGTCTCACTCTATAGAGAGAAAATATTTTCATCTTGACGATTCTTACAATGACTCACAGATGAAGAGGCAACGTTTTTATTTCTCTAGAAATGAAGTTATCCATTACCTCTTATCTTCTTCTCTGGGAAGCCACGCAGTCTTCTTCTAATATCTCAATATTCAAGAACCATTGGATATTTGTGCGCAAATGAAGATTATTTGTCATCTATATATGATAGTTGTCTTCATATATGGTTTGATTGAGCTTGTGGCTATCACTTCAAGCGGGATTCCTTGGATGATCATAATTGCAGATATTATTTCTAGCATAATTTCCTCCCTCCCACCCATATACATGAGTTTCATTTCATTTCATGATTTATATCTATTTATGCTCATGATCATTACATGCTTGACTTATATTTTCTTTTTTACATAATTAAACATAGGGGGAGATACTTTGATGAGATGATAAACTAGTTGCACTAGTTGTATGAATTCACCTGACATCACCTATCACTTGATATTCAGGGCCCCAAGGCCCTAGGTAAGTAGGTAGGTCATATTTATTTCCTTGCATTTTCATCTTGATTTCTCATAGTACCTTATCTAAATTTCATTTTTCATTTTACTCTATTTTTATATTGATTTCATGTTTAGTTTAGAAATTCTTTGAAAAAAATGCTAAAATTTTCTTTTCTAGAATAGTTTTCATTTTTGGTTTTGATATATATGGATGAAAGGTGATAGAACCACCCTAGATTTTATATTTTATGTTTCAGTGTTGGCACAGGTTCACCAAGAGATGTTGTGGTTCTCATGCACTCTACGGTGAGTACATGTCCCCAAGTAGGAGCCAGATGTTACCCCCAAATTTTAGGGATAAATAAGGAGATGATGTCTCGAGGACCTCAATACATGGAGCACAGAGAGAAAAATTGACCAGTAGTGTCCACTTGGGCAAACAGAGACCCACCTCACCACCACATTTCTAGGTTCATTATGAGGGTATCCAACACATCAAATGGCTTCCAGAAGACATTGGGTCTCACTCCATGAGGTATAATCCAAGTATTATGGTGAGTGTCATTTCAATATTTGAGGCATTTGATTTTGTTGCACTTTAAACTACTTTTGATTAATGTAACGTCTTTTTGGAAATTATGCTCTTTTTCTTGTTTCACCTTGGTGTTTGACATTGCGCCCTAGTAAGTGGGTCATTCCCTATTAAATGGGATAGGTTTTCTACTAGGATTTCCTCTTGATGAGTCATTGTGCCATTCCCGACCATACTTGTCACTTTTCACACTTCATCCCCTCATCTCCTTACCTTTTGGGATCTTTGGGTGTACTCACCCAAGAAGGGATTGTCCCTTATTTCATGGAAAGAAGGGGATGAAGGCCTAGAGCCTGTAGATGGAAAAAAGATAAAATCCAATCATGAACCTTATGTATGCTCATCTAGGGACAAGTGGCATTATGAGTAGAAGAGACATGGATAGGAATCTTCCTATGGAAAGTGTAACTATTTTCCATGTGGAGTTCATGAGAGATAATTGGCACTATGAAAGGAGAACATATGGGTGGGAATATCCACATGGAAAAGAATCTTCACGAGTTCCTTTCTCACTTTTCAAGGTGTTCAGAACAATTGATTTTTATATCAATCCTAATTCCCCTCATGAAATATTTGAACTATTATCCATGGACGATTCCTAGATCAGGTATGATACCCCCATCATGACCGTTGTTCACTATTTGAACCATTCACCATAGCCAATTTCCATAGCTAGCATAATTCCTTCATCAGGCCCCTTGTTCAATGTTAGAACTATTTCTCTTTCCCAATTTCATAGTTCAATTAGATTCAAATGAGTTAAGTTCAATGGGAAATAAAATGTCCATACTCTATAGGGATAGGTGGCCCTAATTGGCCCCTCTTTGAGTTGCCACCAAACTAAAATACAACACCTTATTCCTATTTAAAACTCATAATATAAGTTGACTCCACACACCATTTATCTGAATTATAAATCCGGTATGTGCTTCATTTGTTAAGTAGGTTGTCCTTGAGGGACAGACGAGGATCGTTTTCTTAGAAAATATGTAGGGTATCCCCCGTCTTGCCCGAGAACTAGCTCAAAGGCCTAGAGTGACACAAGAAGCTACATCTTGCACATTAAATCTTGGAATTTACACCCTCTATGAAGGCAAGGGAAAACCTAGGAAGTAACAAAACTCTTAATGAGTGTATTGTTATAACAAATTTGAACCTTATATATATAAAAGGTTTATCAAAGCCTATATTTATTTTTTTATTAAAAAGATATACAATAATAATAATTTAATTTAAATTCATTTTTTAATTTTAAAAATATATATGATCTATCCCTTAAAAATTATATTCATAATTAAAAAAACATATATTCTTAACCATTAAATCCACATATAATCACTTACATTATCTTCTTATCTTTATCAAAATTCTTATTAATCCCTTGTGTTGCTAGAAGGTTCTATTAATTATATTCCACTAGAGATCTTGACGAGTGATTATCTCTTTCCTCCAATGGGGATCTTGCGACACTCTAGGATCATGGCATGATCCCTTCATTGTCGGTGTGATTTAAGTAAAGAATGGAATTTTTGACTCTTATGTTCCTTACACTTGTTCCTTGGAAAAAAAAATCATCGCAATTATAATAAAGACCCTTAAGTTGGCACTCAGCCATTTTAGCCAGAGTTAATTTTTGGATCTTGAGGGGAGTGGCAAGAGGGGAGGAAAGGGTGGGTTTAGGGTAAGGAATAAAGGGTGTTTTTATTGTTTGAGATGAGAATACTTGTTGTGCTTCCTTGGCCTATTTTTAATCTTCTATCCAAGTCTAGGTGAAATCCATGAGGACATGGGCACGCATTTCATCCTTGAAGCCACTGATAAAGAATTCTATGAAAAAGGCATCTCCCATGCCCTTCGTTCTTAAAGACAATTGCTCAAACACAACTATAAACTCTTCCGCTAAGCTAGTTTGTTTTAACTTGTTCAAACAAATTAAATGATGGGTGTCAGTGTCAAGCCACATACCCTTGGCATGCCTTTTTACGTCATTTCCACCATTGCCAACGTTCAGGATCCAAATGGAGAACACCTTAACGAAGTTTTTCCAACTCATCGGTAATTCCATGGAAAGAGAAATAGTGTTCCAATTGGGTGACCCATCCCATGGGATCTGAGCCATCAAATTTTTTCACATCCACTCTAGGAAGGCATAGGTCATGTTGAAATTGATGGGACTAAAAATTTTGGTAATTCAAGGAAGTATCAACTTCATGGTGCAAAGGTGGGTCAGATGAGGTAAGGTCTCAAAAAAAATATTGATATTGGCGAGGAGATGGAAAATAAAGGATTCAAGTTGGCTTGTAAGATGGCATTCCATGTGGGTAGAGAGGTCCTTCTTCATGTCCTATTCCAGGATTTCCATTTTGGAATCTATGGTGGAATGCATGTTGGAATTGATAGTGGTAATATTGGCATTGATTTTCTGCACTTACTTCTAGGACATGGAGGAATCAAAAGATAAGGAATTGAGGAGTGATTCAAGGTCTTGGTTGTAGGTGTGGGCCATGGTGAAAGGGGGGAATAGGAAAGGGGAAGGTGGGTCCACATAGAAAATGGGTTACAAGTGAAGGGTATCATGATGATCAATGAAAACAGAGTAATCCAATGGGTTAGTTCCAAAATAAGGGGACCAATAGGGGGTCAGGGACACAAAGAAAGAAAAAAGGATGGAAAATGATAGGTATTACTGCAATTAGAATGAAAAGAGGAATCCAATTGGATAGGTCTCAAATAAGGGTGTGAGTAGGTCAAAAAATGTTTTTTCTACTCTTGTGAAGTTATATGTTGATATGAATAATACTGCAGTGTCAAAGTGCCCAAATTATTAACAAGGAGAAATATGTAGTAATTTTGCAACCAAAATGCAAGAGGTAAGGTTGGACGGAAATAGATCTTATCTATTTTGTTTCTATCCCAAAGGTTAGAATTTCCAGGGTTCCTACAAACAAGGGTTTTCCTTTTGCTATAGCTCTCAATTATATGTGCATGGTCGAACAATAGTACTCAACCCAATATCTCATGGCACCAACTAAGGAGACTAGACTGCACCCTTAGCCATACTACCTGACTACCTAGGTACTAGAGAGTATCTTCCCAAGTGTTGTTCCCAGTGGCACTATAGCAGTCAGGTGGCCAATTAGTTTATCTATGGAGGGTTTCATGATACCTAGTCTAGTCCATATACATGTGTTTTTTGATGTGCTACCAATCAAAGAGGTACCAACATGGGTTACAAGGATGTCCAACAATGTGAGCTTAAAAACCTCTTGTATTTCCTGCGTGTATTCTTCCCCGGCCGTGGATTTATGCGTTGAATGAAAAATAACTATAGTTTTAATATGTATGGACACGTCTCTACCCCGAAAATAAAATAACCCACAATTCCAACCAAGGAAAGTGATATGATACCACTTGTTAGGTACCAGATCTATTATAATAGCAGAAAATAGAAATACTATAGAGAATAACAATGAAACAAAAAAACAGAAGGAACCACATAACCAAAATAATACCTTTATTGATAGGAAACAATTTTCACTTTCCTCTACGAGGGGGAAACCTCCAATAGAGAAACACTCTATTACAATAATTCTCAATACAAATACTTCTCATGCCCTCAACTCCTCTTTATACTAAATCTATCTACCAAAATAATAATCTAGAGGAAGATATTTCTAAAAGTAGAAGCTTTTGTTAGGTCTGTTATCCCCAACTTTTAGGGATAGCCAAGGAGATGATTTCTCGAGGCCCTCTAGTTGCAGACATGGAGTACCAAGAGACAACTTGACCAAAAGTGTCCACTTGCACAGGAAGAGACCCACCTCACCAGCACAGTTCTGGGTTCATCATGAGGGTATCCAACACATCATCTGGCTTCTGAAAGACATTGGGTATTTCTCCATAAGGTACAATCTAGGTATTATGGTGAGTGTCATTTCAATATTTGAGGCATTTGATTTTGTTCCATTTTGGCCTATTTTTTATTAATGTAATGTATTGTTGGCCCTCGACCAAGTTTTGGGATAATCTTGGTCATGTTGACCTATTTTGGGACTTCGACAACTAGTCGAAGAAAGAGCGCAAGGCGAAGAGGAGATCACGGAATCTCAGCCCACTTTTGGGTCCCTTTTGGGTTTTGGGAATATGTAATGGGAAAGGGCTATCAGCCCATGGGTTTACCCATGCTTAGGCCCACTTTTGTAATGTATAAATAGATATCTAGGCATCTATTGGAAGATATGGATATGTATGTGATGTAAGCTAACTGCTAATATATTTTGTAAGCGCTTTGTGCATGACTGTAAGAGGCTTGCAGAGCTAAGTGAAAGTCGTTGTAAGGAGTTGTGGAAGGCTTTGTGTTGTAGCCCAAGGAAGAAGGATCTAGTGAGTTGCGTAGATATTATATCCTATGCGAAGAAGGTTATTGGTGGCTCTGTGTTGTAACCGATTGAAGATGCTAATAAAGAAGAAGAGTTGGTGGATGTAGCCCCAGGGTGGGGGTGAACCACGTAAATCTGTGTGTTATTCTTTGTGCTTCAACTTGATGTGTGTATCCCTTCTTTTGCTAAGTTCTTTGATACATTTAGATAGATATAATTATGATTTGTTCTTATTAATGGTGTGTGATTGTTATATTTGACATGTATGAAGATGCTTAGTGTTGATATACCAGATCTGATCTACTTTATTGTTGCTAAGTGCTAAAATACCATAGATCTAAGTGAATGTTGTGATGCTCTATGCTATATACGAAGTATAATAAGTGTTTAAAATTGACGAATGATTGATGCTAAGTGCTCTGTAAGCGATATAATCATAGATCTGTGTCTTGACTAAGGTTGAAGACACCTGAGTCTTGCAACCACCCCTGCCTCTACCTCGAGTGAGACTTCATCTGCTTCGTAGGTGTTTCCAAAAGGGCTAGTAGTTAGGGTTTTTTTGGTGTGTTGTTGTAGCGTTGAACCCCAGGTCTACCCTTGTGCCAACAAATGGTTCTATTGTCGGGACCTAAAACTGTGATTGTTGGGAACTAAAGAAGAAGAAGCTTCATGAAAATATTTGATCTGAAACTGTGGAAGCTTTGTGCATAGATCTATTGCCCTAGTTTGCAACAACCTAATTGACCTGTGAAGCTTTGTGCCAAGAAAGAAAGGTCATATATGCAATAAAAGAGGTTGATACTGAAGAAAAGAAGCAAGATTTGAATGCTTTGTGCTCTAAGAAAGGTAAAGGTGGATTTTTTTATTAAAAGAGGTAAGATCTGAAAGCTCTGTGCTCTGATAAAGGTAATAATAGTTAAAAGTTCTAGATTTGAAAGCTTTGTACTCTGTAAAAGTAAGATAAGTGGAAATTTTTGTTTCTAAAGCATGGATCTAGGTATGTTTGATAGATTCCATCATAGCTTAAAAACTAGGGCATTAATAGATGAAAGAAGGTTTGATATGAATAGATCTGATAAGAATAGTGATAGATATGTTATACCTTTGCATAGAAAGAATGTTTGGACTAACAAATGGATTCAGGATCCTAGAAAGAATTTGTTGCAGGTTAGCTCCTATGATCCTAGTGTGAAGTACAAAAGAGCTTGGGGATCATTTAAAAGAAAGAGATGATTAACCCTTTGTTACAGTTGTAGAAAACTGGGACATCTAGCTAAGGAATGCCCTGGTGGAAGGCATCGTTGTCTTTGTTGTAAATCTCTAGACCATGAAGTATTAGATTGCCCCAGAATGATTGCTAAGATTGAAGGAATGAATCTGAACCGAGAGGCAGATCCAAAAATAGCAGAACCCTAGAAAGAATCAGTGAAAGTATTGCTACAGATGAAAGAAACCTGGAATGACCACCGACATGTTAGGTTATCAGAGATCTTTAAAGAAAAAAAAATTATTGCAGTAAGAATATGGGACTTCGACATTGACTGTGTTCTGGATAAGGAAACACAGATGAATATCATGACAAAGAGAACTTGGGAAGCTATAGGGAGGCCTGCTATGATTCCTTCATTAGGAGGAATAGGACTATTCAGAGGAAAATTGGTAAACCTATGTGGAAAGCTCACTTAGATATCTATGAATGCCAATGGAACTTCGACTGAAGAATATTTTGAGATTATCAAATTTATTTAGGACAACACCCCGTTTACCATGTTACTGGGAAAACCCTAGATTG
The DNA here is from genome assembly GCA_000966675.3 of Picea glauca. NCBI lineage: Eukaryota > Viridiplantae > Streptophyta > Pinopsida > Pinales > Pinaceae > Picea > Picea glauca. The sequence goes on along the minus strand of JZKD02S1133942.1, from coordinate 43,654 downwards.
ATAGAGATCAAGCTAGATGAAAGGAAGAAGAAGAAGTTTTGGAACAAAAAAAGCAAGAGTTACAAGAATTAATGACCAGAAAGATCGCATAGTTGACTGAAGAACAAGAGAATAGATTGAAGCTATTTTTCACTAGAGACCCTGATGTCGAATCTACAAGAACATTGTAAGACCCCTGGAAGACTGAAGTACCTATCCTAGACAAAGAAGAAATATTACCCCTGAGTCCTAGGAGAGAACCTCAACAATGCGCAGTGACTATGCTAAAAGAATATAGGAATCAGAATGAAAAAAGACAGACCGAGTTGAAGATTACTGGAAAGAAGGCTAGAAAGATAAGTAAGAAGAGAGCTAAGATTGAAAAGTTACAGAAGGCCCCAGAGGGGGCATCGCAGAAAGAAAACTTGCAGAATGGGAGCTTTACTGGGATATCAGAACAACGACCTATCACACTTCGTCGTGGCGAAGAAATATAGTCATTGGGATCGATATATCCATTTGACTTCCACCTCGAATGGATAGAAAAGCAATAAAGGATCGTCATCAGACCGTTGGACCACACCATACTAGACAGACCAATGTTAATAGAAGCTTCATACCCGTTGCAAGCAGACTGTTGCCGAATTTCTTATTTAGTCCATCGTGCCACACACCGAGAACACTTTTGTTAACTAAGAATTTGAGCCCACATATTAAGCTTATCTTTCACAGTGATCATCGTTGTGTTTCCATCTCTTTTATTGTAGTATCTGACTTAATCATGAACCCGATTTAGTTAACCCTGAGCTTGCATGTCGGATGAGCTTAACGCTGTAGAGAAAATTGTTGAGGAAGTTCTGATCGATTTAATGAATGAGAGATTCATGTTGGAGTGAGGGTTATCTACAGGTGTACAAGCTTCATCCACAAGAAATGTGCAAGCATATCCCTCCACTGCTCGAGCCGGACCGTCTCGACCGGTCGATGAGAAGCGAACTAAGCATAAGGATGATATTGTGAATGCTAAACTGATCCTGATCATCCTACCTGCCTACATTCCACCCCTGAGTGACACAATTAATTGGGATAGTGTACCTAGAGACTTTGAGTACCCTTTAGTCACGACGAACCTACCCAAAGGGATACCCGTAGTTCGTAGACCAAGACAAGCTTACAGCATTGAAGTTTAGTGACTTCAACCTCAGCGACAGGAAGGTCTACAACATGCTCACTCCATACAGGTACCTAATGAAGACAAAGGGAAAGAATTCAAAGATCGTCCCTTAGTCATGGACCCATAACCTCGCGCAGTCCACATTGCTGAATGTTATGAAGATCCCACACTTTGGTAGACACTAGGAGGTGAATGCATGCATCAAGTTGTTGTTATCTTGTTACCATGGAGGTTACTTATGGTTAAACCATATCATAACAGTGGATCCGGTGTTAATCAATCAGATCACTGTCTTAAGAATGCAAGGCCTTGACCCACAAGATTTTTATCCTGGAAAAGCCACGAATAGAGAATTAGTGTAGACGATTAAAGAAATCTATGGCAATGTTGAGAAAGGAACGTGAGGCTACAAGGTAGCCTCTATCCAGAATGACGCAATGTGCCTAGCCTGTCAACTAATTTCTGGGAAATTAGTTCACAATAACTGACCCACCCAAGTGACCGGATTCATAGTCGACCTCGCAGGGAAGTGCGTAGAGGGTGTACAGGTGAATTGGGCATAGTACCTTGTAAACCGGCTAGAAGTTGATTGCATGGAAGCACGGTATCAAAGGTATGAGTTCCATTTCAGCTAACTTCTCATACTGATCGCATTCATTGTATGGGAAATGCCGGAAGGTGCGAACTTGCCGGACATCGAACCCTTTGAACCTCTAGCTGCAAAGTTCAGTACCCTGTGGTACTCAAACGACATGAATACGCATTGGAAGTCGAATTCCATGTTTCACACTTATTACAACTAGTTGAAGCTAGCCATCCAAGCCGAACCACGCATGACCCTGAATACTCTCCACAGGTTTCGGCCTTTGATGAAATTCAGCGCAGACCTCCATTTTATTTACATCACAGCACGTGTTGATGCTCATAAGAAACAACTACAGTCATACTATAATTTGACAGAAGAAGACCTTGAAGAGATCACCAAGGAATGGTCAGCGAACCTCCTCATTCTAGCAAACCCTGTAGAAATCTCTAACATCAAGAGCCCATAAATTGTTCCGGATACACTAGGCTTGAGCAAGACCAAGAAGGTTGAAGAGGTTCACGATGTAGACAACACCTCTTTAAGGACTGCTTCCATTCCACTAGATGAAAGGGGTGATGGAAAAGAGGTAGAAGGAACAGACACGCAACAGAAGAAAGGAGAGGGAGCATCGCATAGAGACGAGGAGGGACCCTCGAAGAAAAGAAAGGTTTCTCCCCAGAAACCGTCATCATAGAAGAAAGGAAAAGAAACCCGGACTAAGTTCCAGACTATCCTCACTCTCGACGACTTCAATTTCATCGTTGCATCCCTGAACGATGCTCCATTGGAGATAGTAGAAACACAGGAGGCAAAGAAAGAGCATATGTATAATCACATTTATATCAAACTCCAAGGGGTGCATCAGGCACTACAGTCTAGCCACACAGTCTCCACTGTGCCTTTGACAGTAGGAACACCAGAACTAGGGGATGAGCCAACTCAACTCCACCAGATTGTTGATACATTCGAAGCTCACCTTCAATGGGCTCAAGAAGAAATAGCGCAAGCCACTCAGTATTTAACACAGGTACATGGAGTTCTTATGGATCAGCACAACACATAAGAATGAGAAAATATTTCTCTCCAAGCAAAATGGGATGCAAAGAAAGTAGAGCTACAACAAAGCAAGGAACAGTTGCTCGCAGAGAAACTCAAGATAAAGGAAATGGTCAACAAAGAACTTTTCTCTGTGACCGTCATCGAAGTACAGACAGAAGAACAGGTTCCATAGCAGGTGGCACAACTGGAAGGAGTAATCCAGAAGCTCCAGCAACGAATCGCAGACCTAGATCTCCAAGCAATGCCCCAAACTCCACAAGAGATAATGGACCAAAGAGAAACAATTGCTAGATTAAAAGCTCTTACCTTCGAGTGAAAGAAGCTAAGTAACTAGAGCGCTTAGACATATGAAAACCTTACAGAAAATCCAGAATTACAGACGCTGGAATCACATTTGCAGGAAGAAAAACAACATGCAGATACAATACAGGCGCAACTGAAGGCCCTGTCTGCAGTAGATAGAATGAAAATATCTCACGAACAACAAACAACTCAACAGTAGATCCATATGATCCAGAGCAAAGTGATGGAAGTCACTCAATGAATCCAACCTGTACAAGACAAGGCATGCCTTTTGTTTTCTGAGATTGAAAGCCAAGGGATAGAGCTAGAATAGGTCATCATCACCGCAAAACAACGCTTGGAAGGACCAGTAAATGATGCAATGATTCTAGAATTCACTAAGCAAGATGCCACAACAAAGTGTTGGTTGTGGAGCCTGATTATCTTCCTAACTCAGAGGTCTTGTGTTTTTCAGTCGTGTTTATACCCCATGAAGACTTTACACCCAAAAAGTATGTACACTCTTCCACGTGGGCCCCCGGCGGGGGTTCGGGAGAAGTGTCCCTCAATGGGTGTTTGGGGGGGAAGCCCCTGAAGGAAAAATTGCCTTGTAAATGTATATTGTAATTTCATTGTAAATCTAGACCGTTCATTATATTGTAATTTCATTGTAAATTATGTTAGGGTTTTTTTCCCTAGAAGGAAAACATCTGTTATGAGGGAAATGTATTGTGGCTATGCATTATGGCGAGTATTGTATTCTGACAGAGGATACTGTGAGAGAAAGAAGAGGAAGTTACAGGGAGTTTTGTTGTTGGTTGTATCCCTTCATTTGCTGGATAATAATAAAGGAAGGACCTGACAATTTCTCTGGTGGACATAGCCCACACTAGGTGAACCATGTAAATCTTTGTCTCTATTGTATTTTGTATCTTCTGTGTTTTGTTTCCGCATTTGTTTTATTTTATTGCTCCGCGGTCCTGTTTTTTCTAACAACTAGTATCAGAGTGAAAGGTATCTCGTAGGAAAAGAGGGTTCCTGGTTCAAGTGGGAGCAATGTCGGAAGATGGAAAGTTTAGGGTCAAGAAATTTAACGGCCAAAACTACCAGTTATGGAAGATGCAGATGGAAGATTATTTAAATCAGAAGGATCTATTCCTACCATTGTGCAGAGTAGAAAAGAAGCCGATGGCCATGAAGGAAGAAGAATGGGAGATTCTTGACAGAAAGACTCTAGGAACGATACGACTGAGCTTGGTAGCGTCGGTGGATTTCAATATTTCGAAAGAAAAGACAACGAAGGATCTGATGGACACGTTGGATAAACTGTATGAAAAACCATCGCCATCCAGTAAGGTATTTCTAATGAAGAGATTATTTAATATGAAGATGTCAGAAGGTGGGTCTGTTGCAGATCATTTAAATGAATTTAATACAGTTACTAATCAACTAAGTTCCATAAAAGTG
>JZKD02S1133942.1:15023-29971 GCA_000966675.3 Picea glauca | reverse complement strand
TCTCTCATATATTCTTGGGTGGAAGGAATGGGAAACGATGGAGAGTTCAACCCTCTCTTGATATTAGAGGATTGTATCTTCCTTTTGGAGGTTTATCCCTCCCTTTATATTTGGAAGTTGTATATTCCCTTGGAATTCATTACTTCCCTTGAACAATAACTATTGATTATTTCCCATATATTGTGCATGGTGTATTGTGGTAACTCTTCTACTATTTTTCATTGATCATTGGATATAATTGAATATATAATATGGTTATAATATAAGTTGAATTTTTTTTGAAATTGTACTTGATACTGATTCACCCCCCTCTCAGTATCAAAAATTGGTATCAGAGCGGGTTACCTTCAGTACAGTTTAAGCACTTAAAGGAATATCCTAAGAAGAAATGGAAGACAACATTCCAAATGGGACTCCACCATTTTATGGAAGCAATTTTGAATACTGGAGTAATAGATTGAAAACTTACTTGGAAGCTCTTGGGGAAAATATTTAGTTCTCAATTGCTTCAGGATACAAGGCTTTGAAGAAACCAAAGACTACAGCTAAAGAGGAAGCAAGAAGGAACAACAAATTTTAAATAGATACCATCCTGGATGGATTGACAAATTCAGTGAAATCCAAGGTGGGATCATGTGCATGAGAAAAAGATCTTTGGGACAAGATACAAGACCTTTATGCAAGGGAAGAAGAAGAATAAGAAGAAGAAGTTGAAGCAAATTACAACATCTAAGATTTCAAAGAAGCCAATAGAGGTGAGTTCTTTTTCTTTAATTGTGAAGGAGTAGGACATGTTTATTTTGAATGTCCTTATCCAAGGATTGAAAGAGATTATACTATAGAATAAAATTCCAATGAAGAAGAATAAAATCATGAAGCAAAAATTATTCAACAAGAAGATGAGAATCTTAAAAAATTGAAGCATGTTGAGATTGAAAATAGCAAGCTCAAAAAAATGCATAGAAAACTAAGAAGTGAATTGGGTAGTTGTGAAAATACAATTGAAATCTTGAAGAAACAATTAGAAGACTTTGAGAAAGTAAGAGAAGAAACCATTTCCTTGAAAACTCTACTCGAAGAAGCAAGAAGAATAGGAGAAGAAAGGAATGTCCAAATGATGAAGAAAGAAGAAGATTGTGAGAAACTTGAACAAGAAGTTGTCTCATTGAGGAAGAGCTTAAGAAAATCTCAAGTGCCAAAAGACTTAACACATCTTGGATGCATGGGTGTAACTTCATACAAATAAGATGCAAATACCAACAAGAAGGTTGAAAAAAACTCTACACAGACAGTCAATGAGAAGTGGACCAATATACTAGAAAGAAGGAATGATTACAAAAGAGATGAATATCCAAGAAGACCTCCTACCTTCAGGAATCAAATAAGATTCAATCAGTATGAAGGAAACTACATAAGAGTAGATCATGAACCCAGATGGAATACATCATAAAGAAGGTCAATTACTCCCAGGTATCAAAATTTCTTTCTTGGTCATTGTTATACTTGCAAAAGTTTTGGACATAAGGAAATTAATTGCAGAATCAATGAAAGGAACAACTATTCAAGAAAAATGAATGGTGTAAATATAAGATATGGAAACACTCGTGGATTTTTCAATAGAAGTTATAATTCATTTTCCCCATTGATGGACAAAAATATTGTATGCTACAAATGTAACTATCTTGGTCACAAAGCACGAGATTGCAGATATATGAATGAATATGAACCTGTAGAAATTTTAATACAAATTATGTATTGTCTAGATTCTCCTGATCTAAAAATTATATGCCACTATTAAATACAAAATCGCTTCTACAAATATTCTTGCGGAATTTAAAACACAACCACCAATTGCAATATCAAGAAGAAATATCAATCACACATAACACAAATGTTTTACCGGGAAAACATAAAGCTAAAAACCCCACTATCATATATTATGTATATATAATGGATCATGAAACAATATCATACAAAACTCCAATCGAAGATCTCTCAGTACAATATACAATCGTCTCACACTGTCATACAAAAATTGACAAATTCTTGTGCCAATTTACTGCTTCCAGACAACCTGCCTCCTCTGTGCAATCCCTACTAATGGAAATCCCTGCAATGAATGAATTCCTTGTGCCTAGGCTATGAAATCCTCATGGGAACATCCAATGTGTGTGTGGTTGCATGAGTGCACTCATTAATGTCACAATTGATAGTCAAATTGTCCATTTCACCTATTATCTCAACTGGGTCTCCACTGGATCTAACATGCATGTAGTTAACAGTGGTAAATCTTCAGTTGCATGTGAGATCACTGATTGTGAATTAATTAATAATTAATTCACTAATATCACACTAGTGTAAGTTTAGTTACAACTAGTACAACTGATCTTAACTCACTTAACTGAGTTAAACTACTTCACAACTCACATAACTACACATCCGACTCTATTACAACTTCGAATCACTTAGTTAGTTACAACTAATTCAACTTGCATGTCCCACTAGTCAACCTTTGAACTCGAATTTCCTATAGCTAACTGATTTGTCACTTCAATTAACTATTTCCAAGTGCTCATTGAGAATAGATTAATATTTATTGTCTAACTATTATTAAGGGATAATAATAGTTGACATACATCTATAAATAGAATTCTCTCACCATCTATAAATAGACATCATCTATAAATAGAATTTTCTCATCATCTAAAAATAGACTTCCACCTAAAAATAGCCCAAGGCTCCATCCTAGTGTAGGTGCATAATTTTCACTAGGATCTTCTTGTTGAATCTCAACACTCCCTCTCAATAAGAAAGGGATTATCCCTCACCTCAATTTTATCTCTATGGTATTCGAATTTTCTCCTGGTGAGCGCCTTCGTCAGAATGTATGCATCCTAATATTCCGCAGGAATGTACTGAAGAAACATGATCTTGTGATACACACAATATCTGATATGATGATACCATATATCTATATGGTTAGATCTATCATGAAACACAGAATTAATCGAGAGTTTAATGCAACTTTGATTATCACAATGAATCATTGTCGGATCTAAATGAGAACCAAACAAACCAACCAAGATCTTTCTCATCCAGATAGCCTCACATGCAACTTGACTCACTGCCATGTATTCCTCTTCTGCTGAACTGAGTGCCACAGATCTCTGTTTCCTGTTGTACGAAGAAACAATTGTAGATCTGATACTAAAGATCCCCACTGATCTGCTCTTTATGTCCATTGGGTTTCCCGCCCAATATGCATCTGTGAATCCATGAATATTCACCTCATCCATATGTCTGTACCATAATCCATACTCAAATGTGCCCCTCAGGTATCTCAGGACATGCATACCCACCTTCCAAAAGAGCTTGGTAGGCTTAACCATCGCTCGAATCGGCTGGTTAACCGCATAGAAAATTTCTGGTCTCGTGTTCACTAGATACATTAGCGAACCCACTAATTGTCGATAGACAGTAGCATCCACTACCTCTATAGAAGTCAAATCCTCTTTCCTCCAGTTTCTTGGAAGAGGAGTATCCATGGGTTTGCAACCCTCCATGTGAAAATTACTGAGTATCTCCCTTGCATACTTTCCTTGAGACACAAAAATTTCAGCATCTCGCTACCATATTTCCAATCCAAAGAAATAATGAAGAAGGCCCATATCCTTCATCTCAAAATCCTTTGCAAGGTCCTCCTTGCATGAGTGTATCAACTACTCATCACCAGTCAGTATTAAATGATCAACATAAAGAACAATGATTAAAAGCTTACCCTTGTAGATCCATCTCGAACCTACCACTGATTTGTCAACTGGTCTTGGGACAATTTCCCATGCACTATTTTTGACAATGGAGTCATACTCCTCCACCATTGAATCAACCCAAGTGGGATCCTGCACTGCTTCATGAAAGGAATATGGTTTAGTCACAATACATTTTCTCATGAGAGCCATGTATCTAGTAAACCGATCGAGAGACTGTCTTTGTCTGCACTGTGAAGTAGGGGCTCCTACATTTTGTGCAACATCTATTCTCAATCTATCAGCTTCTGTGGTGTGCTTTCTTCCATTTCTGATGGATGGCTCTGAATGAGTGGATTCCTCCACTCCATGAACCTCCTCATGTGGTTGATCCACATCTTGAGACTCATCTTTGGGAACCAACAGTTCCTCCTCCACATGCAAGTCTAGCTCCCTCTCAAGCGACAACCGCATGGATTTCCCCTCATCGAATTTTACATCCCGTCGCATAACATTCATCTTACTGTTGGGAAAATCACACGATAATTATGGGGTGTTTTTTTGTACCCCAAAAATATCCCAACTTCAGTAGTCAGCTCCAGCTTCTTCCTGGCATTCTTGGTCACATGCACATAAACAGATGAGCCAAAAATCTTAAAATGAGAAACATCAGGTTTCTTACCATTGAAAAATTCTTTAGGTGTACTCATGCCAAGTACTCTATGAGGACAATGGTTTTGCAAATAAATCACAGTATTTCATGCTTCCACCCAAAAATGCATTGGTAGGCCTTGATAATGCAACATCGCTTGTGTTTCACCCATGATCATTCTGTTCTTCCTCTATGCGACCCAATTTTGTTGTGGGTTATGAGGCACTATGAGTTCTCTTTGAATTCCTTCTTTGCTGTAGAAGTATTTGAATTCATTAGAGATGTATTCTCCACCATTATCGCTCCTCCGAACCTTCACTTGCTTCCCCAACTCTTTCTCCACCAATGCTTTAAACTCACAGAACTTTGACAATGTTTGATCCTTCTTCTGCATGAAGAAGATCCAGCATTAACAAGAAAAGTCATCAACAAAAATAACATAATGCTTATGTTTTGTTGTTTAAGCAACCGAGAATGGTCCACACACGTCTGTGTGAATTCTCTCCAGGATCACCGAAGCACGGTTCTCCTTTTCATGCAAGGTGGACTTTACATACTTCCCCATGGTGCAACCCTTGCACTGATCTAACTAAGCAAGTGTTCCCATTGGAAGTCCAGTAGATATTTGCTACATGATTTTCAAGGCTCCATGATGAAGATGACCCAATCGCCTGTGCCATAATTTGACCTCAACCTGACTCACCACTTTTTCTTCCTTTCCCATCATGGCACTGCAGCCATCTACCTCTAGTTTGTAGATATTCTTAACTCGAATCACTATATTCTTGACTTTACCCATTGTTTTATGTCGCAGGAAGGCTTTTCCATCACTGAAAACAACATCATAGCCTCTGTCCTCCAACATTGAGATTGAGACCAAGTTTTTCTTCAGACCTGGAACATGCATAACATATTTCAATTGAAATGGTTTACCTGACTCCCTCTAAAAGGTAATGGTACCAATTCCAGACACACTGTATCATCCATTGTCTCCCATATCTATATGCATTTTGATATCTTTCTCCTCCAAGCCACTGAAAATCTCCTTATCTCCCATCATGTGAAAGAAAGCACCACTATCCAAATACCACATCGATCCCAATGCACTTGAAGCCATTCATGCGATCAAGGAGAAGTCAAGTTCAAATTGTGAGGCAAGGGCCTCACCAGATGCAACCCCAACATCCTTCTTGTTCTTATTCTTCCGCGGACAGTTAGTAGCGAGATGCCCATGTTCGTGATAGTGAAAACACTTCATTTTGGACAAATCCATCTTCTTGCCTTTAGATTCGGATTTTGAATGGAATTTCTTCACCTTCTCCTTCCTTACCCTTGCATCCAAAGCAAAATCCTCTTCATCATCATGCTTTGATGAAGAGCCATTTCTGGTGTTCTGCCTGAACTCCTCCTGCACCAAATCTGACCACAGTCATTCCCAATCTGGCAATTTTTCCCTTCCATTGACAGAGTCTTGATAACTATGCCAACTCTTGGGAAGTCATAGGAGATCCAATATCACCAAATCATCATCATAGAATATTATTCCCACACTCCCTATATCATCCTGACATTGGACAAACTTCCTGAGATATTTTGGATTGGAGTTGCCCTTCTCCATGTTGATCTTTCTGAGTTTATCTTTGAGTGTCAATTTCCTATGGTCGCTGCTTTTTTGGAATAGATCTGTCAAAGTATTCCACATTTCATATGGTGTGACTTTCCCACGGAGGCTTGAGACAATGTGGTCTTGTACTCCCTCCAATAGGATCCTCCTAGACTTTTCCACTTTCTTTTTCCATGCATCAAGATTTGCAGCATCTAGCTTAGGAACATCTTTGTCAATGAATTCCTTCAAGACATTGTCTTTGAGTACTGCCTCCATCCTGTCCTTCCAAGAAATGTAGTTCGATCTTCCCTTGAGTGCATACTCTAACCTCAAGCCATTGAAATCCATTTCAATGTTGAATCAATTGTAGCATCGAGAAAGTCTTTCTGCAAATTCAAATTCTATCCAATCACAAAATCAACTTCTGCAATCTTTTGCACTCTAATACCATGTAGAAATTTTAATACAAATTATGTGTTGACCAGATTCTCCTGATCTAAAAAATATATTCCACTGTTAAATACAAAATCGCTTCTACAAATATTCTTGCGGAATTTAGAACACGATGGCCAATTGCAATATCAAGAAGAAAGATCAATCACACATAACACAGATGTTTTATAGGGAAAGCATAAAGCTAAAAACCCAACTATCATATATTATGTATATATCACGGATCATGAAATAATATCATATAAAACTCTAATCCAAGATCTCTCAGTACAAAATACAATCGTCTCACACTGTCATACAAAAATTGACAAATTCATGTGCCAATTTACTTCTTCCAGACAACCTGCCTCCTCTGTGCAATCCCTGCTAATGGAAATCCCTACAATGAATGAATTCCTCTTGCCTAGGATGCACAATCCTCATGGGCACATCCAATGTGTGTGTGGTTTCATGAGTGCACTCACTAATGTCACAATTGATAGTCAAAATGTCCATTTCACCTGTTATCTCAACTGGGTCTCCACTAGATCTAACATGCATGTAGTTAACAGTGGTAAATCTTCAGTTGCATGTGAGATCACTAATTGTGAATTAATTAATAATTAATTCACTGATCTCTCACTAGTGTAAGTTTAGTTACAACTAGTACAACTGAGCTTAACTCACTTAACTGAGTTAAACTACTTCACAACTCACATAACTACACATCCAACTCTGTTACAACTTCGAATCACTCAGTTAAAACTAATTTGACTTGTATGTCCCACCAGTCAACCTTTGAACTCAAATTTCCTATAGCTAACTGATTTTCCACTTCAGTTAACTATTTCCAAGTGCTCATTGAGAATAGATTAATATTTATTGTCCAACTATTATTAAGGGGTAATAATAGTCGACATACATCTATAAATAGAATTTTCTCATTTAAAAATAAACTTCCACCTAAAAATAGCCCGAGTCTCCATCCTAGTGTGTAGGTGCATAATTTTCACTAGGATCATCTTGTTGAATCTCAACAGATCCTATGCCCAATGTCCCTATGCAAACCATAATATGGAGAAGGAAAGAGATTCCAAACAATGAAATTTTTCGAATAACATTGATCGTTGAAGAATGTAAAGAAGAATATGAATGGCACATAGACAATGGATGTTCTTCACACACAATCGGGGATCAATAAAAATTCACTAGCTTGAAGAGAAAGGGTGGAACTATTGCATTTGGAGATGACGCATCTGCCAAAATACTTGGAAAAGGTGTAGTAGAGCTTGGAAAAAAAAATGTAAAAGAAAAGAATGTCCCATTGGTTGAATACTTGAAGCATAATCTACTCAGTGTTATTAAAATGTGTGATCAAGGATATACTCTCATGTTTGACTCACAAAGATACAAAATAAAAGAATAAGGCTCAGGAAGATTGGTTGTAACTTCAACAAGAATACCAAGTAATATATACGTCCTAGATCCATGAAAAATCTCCAAGGAAGAAAGAGACCATAAAAATGAAGTGTTATTAAGTGCTATATGTTCAGGGGGAAAATCCCCAAAGAAGAGAGTTACCTTTTTCCATTAAACTCAAAGGGAGCATCCCCACCCTTTTCCATTGATTTCAAATTGGGAGAGAAACCAGGAGCATGAGGACAGGGGGAGCATGAGTGTTTCCATCAATGACAAAGGGGAATATTGTTGGAATATTGGTTGTTGTCATTGATGTCAACCTTAGTCATTGGTTGTAGTCATTGATGTCAACCCTAAGCATTGGATTTTGGACCCCACAGTTGATCGAAGTAGATAGACATGAAGTAAATTACACATGCATATACAAAACCCATGGATGGATAGTATAAATCATGCTGCTTCCCGTGGTATGTGGCATGTCATGTGTATCCTCGGGATTGAGGAGAAATGAATTTTTGAAGATGACAATGTAAATTGAAAGAAAAACTACATGTCGGCCCTAATGTTAAAATGAAGTAAAATAAAGGGTATAAATACATATCATTATACATTCATTTTACACACACAATTTTTTTAATGAACAAGGAGATATAAGTCGAATTTCAGAGGAAATCTGAATTAAAGAAGGTTGAATTTCAAGGGAGGATGAAGTCTCTTGGTGATGTTTTCTAAGGTATGTTATTTACAGGTCATCTTACCATTTTCACTATAAATTTGTTTCTAGAACGATTTAGATGGTGAAATTAGGAGGCTATTGAGAAGACATATCTAGGTACATGTGGTAAAAATTTCATCTCTTTATTCTCTATAAGTTTGGAGATATGCTATGTGGAAGATAGGGTTTTTGACTAGTCCTGAAGCTAGTCATAAACAAGTGTTCCAGGTAAAACAATCATAATGTCTTCATAGAGAATCCAAATGAAGTGAGACAAATTGCATTGGAAATAGTACGAGCTTTAGTTTCTTGTGTACAAATTTCAGAATATGATGTTAAATATTGAGAGCGAGGCATTTTGTACAAGTTCTCTCTCCTGAATAAACCAAAATTGAATAAGGTATACCATTTTCTCTATAACTCATTTTTTAGGATGATTCAAGGAGTGAAACAGAGAATACATTGAGTAATATTATCTATAGGATTAGAGTATTCCAAGAAGTTAAGAATTGTAGAAGTTGAAGAAGTCTCAGGAAGCATTATCAGGTTCTATGTGATGGTTGGCTGATGGTGATAATTTAATGTAAAGTTTTATTATCTCTCATATATTGTTGGTTGGAAGGAAGGCATAAGGATGGAGAGGTCAACCCTCTCTTGATATTGCAGGATTGTATCTTCCTTTTGGAGGTTTATCCCTCCCTTTATATTTGGAAGTCCTTACTTCCCTTGAACAATAACTATTTATTATTTCTCATATATTGTGCATGGTGTATTGTGGTGTACTGTTGTAACTCTTCTACTATTGTTCATTGCTCATTGGATATAATTGAATATATAATATGGTTGAAGTATAAGTTGGATTTTTTTTGAAATTGTACTTGATATTGATTCACCCCCCTCTCAGTATCAACACCAAAAGGATTTCCTAACACTTTGTTGATAACTTCATTTGGCATCCCTAATTTACCGTTAAATTTTCATGCTTAAGTATTGGAAAGTTATCATTATTTTAGTACTTCATTGTCCAACAATTATTTGAAAATTTTGATGGTTAAATATGTAGTAAATAACTATTGTATTTGCTAATATATATTCTTGTTAATTGCTGCAAGTAGGGAAAACAATATTAAATTTCTTATCGATTGGATTGTTTTACTTGTATCTTGTCTTCTCTTGTGTCTTAGAAAGGTACAACAATCTTCCGCAGGTACTCAAATAATTGGAAACCATAAACAACCTCCAAAGCTCATTTTCAATCCACTCTCCACTTAGTAACTTGACCTATAGGGGAATATTTTCATAAGTATCAATTTCCATTTCATTTTTCCCCTAGGGTCACCTAAGACTCCCCCCTTGTGTTGGATTATTCATTCACTAAAGAGAGGGGAGGGTTTATCTAAGGTGACAATGGGTAAACCCTCCCACAATTATCTCCATCTTGTAGATTGGGTCGGGCTTTTTCCAGTATACATTTTGTGCGATAACATTTTGGCGTCATTGCTAGGGAGGATTTTGAATCTTCTTCCAAGCCCTAATGACACTTGGGAAAGCTATCCCAAAGAATTTCCTTATTTTTCCTAATAAATCCACATGAAGGAATTTCCCTCTTCCCTTCCACCCTTGATGAGCCCCTCTTAAAGCTCATATGGTGACTACACCTTCCCAGAACCCGCCTTTCCTTGTTTCCTCCTTTCTATCCTTTGATGAGCCTTGATATCATCTGGAAACTCCAATGAGGTGTCTTTTTAGTCAATGGAAATATGGCACCATGTGATGAACCCTCATCCAGAACTTGTCATTCCTTGAGGAGGGAACTTTTACAAATGGAAAAAGAAAAGGTTGTTAATAATGTTGTTGAGGAACTAATGAATCGCACAAAAGAGTTATTTCAAAAATCCGTCGAAGAACTCACCCTTGAATATGAAGACATTCTTGAAGGAAAGATATATGAATAAAGTTACTAAGAAGATCCTGATGACGTTTCTCATGTTGAAGATCTAGACAGGACATTTGATGAAAATGAAGTACTTCATGCCTTTGTTCTTCCTGCACATAAAAAAGAGAACATGATGAGTTGTGATCATTTTGATGATCTTGATGATACTTTATTCCATGAATTTGGAAGAGAATAAGTATTATAGGATCCCTTGGATGCAAAAGATCCTTTTGAAAAAAGGAAAACAAAGCACTATGTATTAACGATCAAGCCTCTTGTGATGAAAAGGAGATGGAGGAGAATTTCCATGAAGAGAAAAGGGAATTCTAATGAGGTGAAACATGGTGAGGAACCTTGTGATATATCATTATATTTTTTCTCACTTGACGAAGGCGATGTTTTCCAACCTTGCTCTCCTTCTATACATGAATTTGAAGAAGAAACTAGTCTCAAGGATGAAGACTTTGAAGATCCAGTTGAATCCATCCCAACCTTTTTCTTCCTGCACATGAAGATGAAGAGATGGTTATTTGTAGTCATACCAATGGTCTTATGAAATAACCCTTGGATATGATTGATGAACATATAGAAACTTTCATACATACTGGGAGACGTAGATGGTATTTTGATCATCTCATTTTTTATGGAGACCCCATTTATGACATTGAGGGTAGCTCTCAGGAAAAGGGGGTCAGTTGTCATGTTTAAAGGATTGGTCTCCATGTGTCTATGATTCATTTATTTGGTAGTCTGATGATGACATGGTTACATATTTGTTCCATCCATTCGAGGATGACTCGTCACAACGTCTTCAGGGTAATTTTCAATCATTCCTTGGGAGTTGTGATGCATATCCTTTTGAGGATGTATACTTGTTCTATGAGGACTCCCAACCACCTTCGTCCTCAATTTTATATGAACATCAAAATGTAGCCATTCCATAGAAATTATAGGCTCACTCTACAAAGAGATAATATTTTCATCTTGAGGATTTTTACAAGTAATTGCATATGAAGAGGTAACATTTTTCTTTCCTTGGACATGAGGTTATCCCTTACCTCTTATCTTCTTCTATGAGAAGACATGTAGTCTTATTATGATATCTTAGTCTTCAACAACTAGTGGATCTTTGTGCTTGAATGAAGATGAACTATCGTCTATATATGATATTTCTCTTCAAAGATGGTTTGATCGAGCTTGTGGCTATCACTTCAGGCAAGATTCATTGGATGATTAGAATTGTGGATATTCTTTCTAGCATAATTTCCTCCCTCCCATCCATGTCCATGAGTTTCATTTCATGATTCATTATATATTTATTTATGCTCATGATCATTACATGCTTGACTTATCTTTGTTGTTTTACATAATTAAAAATAGGGGAAGATAATTTGATGAGATGATCAACTGGTTGCACTAGTTGTATGAATTCACCTGACATCACCTATCGCTTGATATTCAGGTCCCCAAGGCCCCAGGTAAGTAGGTAGGTCATATTTATTTCCTTGCATTTTCATCTTGATTTCTCATAGTAGCTTAGCTTCATTTGATTTTTCATTTTACTATACTTTCATATTGATTTCATGTTTATTTTATAAATTCTTTGAAAAAAATGCTAAAATTTTATTTTCTAGATTAGTTTTCATTTTCAGTTTTGATATATATGGGTGAAGGGTGATAGAACCACTCTGGATTTTACATTTTTATGTTTCAGTTTTGCCATAGGTCCACCAAGAGATGTTTCGGTTCTCATGCACTCTACGGTGAGTACATGTCCCCAAGTAAGAGCCAAATGTTACCCCCAATGTTTAGGGATAACTAAGTAGATGTTGTCTCGAGGACCTCAGGTTACAGACATGGAGTATCGAGAGATAAAATCACTAGCATTGTCCACCTAGATAGAGAGAGACGCACCTCGCCACCACAGTTCCAGGTTCATCATGAGGGTATCCACCACATCAAGTGGATTCCGAAAGACATTGAGTCTTGCTCCATGAGGTACAATCTAGGTATTATGGCGAGTGTCATTTCAATATTTGAGGAATTTGAGTTTGTTTCATTTTAAACTACTTTTGATTAATGTGATGTCTTCTTGGAATTTATGCTCTTTTCCTTGTTTCACCTTGTTAGTTGACATTGTTCCCTAGTAAATGGGTCACCCTTAGGGATAGGTTTTCTACTGGGAGGTCCTCTTGGCGATTCATCATGTCGTTCCTGACCATACTTGACATTATTCACACTTCATCCCATCATTTCCTTACCTTTTGGGATCTTCAGGTGTACAGAACCAAGAAGGGATTGTCCCTCATTTCATGGGAAAAAGGGGTTGAAGGCCTAGAGGCTTGTAGCTGGCAAAAGATAAAATGCAATCATGAATCTTCTATATGATCGCCCAGGGACAAGTGATTCGGATTTTCTGAGAAGAACAGAATGAATACAGATTATTAAAATATGCTTAACATAGAATAATAGAGATACAATAAAACTGATTTTCTATTCAATAAGGAAATAAGCTGAAACTGTAAAATGCAGTGGAAAACAAGCTTGTTGGAATGGTGGCAGCTTATCTCTGAGAAGAGATGTGATGGTTGCGCTCATTAGCAAGAAGATGCTTACAATGAGGCTCTGAAGGCCTTTTTACAATAAACAGGAATTTAAAAAACCCTAGACATCCAAAAACCTAACCCTAGGAGATGAAGCGCCAAAATTCATGTGGGCCCCGTTTGGGTAAGTTAGTACATCAACTTCCCGAGGTCATAACTTTTGCATATGATCTCTATTTTAGGGCGCACGATAGCCCGTTGGAAAGCTCTATTCGAGGAATACACATGTTTCTACGATCTATCTATGGCATTTTTGACTATGGCGAGCCCTAAAAATGTTGTTTAGGGCCTCAAAATGGCCCCATAAGTCAGGGCCCGAAAACTAGGAAGAAAACTGCCAAACTAGAAAACTGTCAAAATGAACCAGTTAGAATAGGTGGGATTCCACCGACATCCATCTGGATCAATCCTCCCCCTTAGGAAGAAATGGTCTCCATTGCATTGAATTTCCCCATCAGATGAGGAAATGTCTGTTGAATTTGGCCCCGGGTGAGCCACTTGCCTTGGTGTAGGAGTTGCCCTGCTTTGACAACTCAATAAAGATGGATCCTTTGCTGTTAGGTTCCCTTGATATGTGTGTCCACAATATGATCACTAGATTCCTGTTTCATGCAGTCAAGGTTGAGCTCTGTTGGTGTCAACTGCTCTGCTATATCTGAGGTGTCCAATAATGGTGGGAAATATGGCCAAAGGAGAGCCATGTTGAAGACTGGGTGAAGGACAAGGAAAGGG
This sequence comes from Picea glauca, assembly GCA_000966675.3. NCBI lineage: Eukaryota > Viridiplantae > Streptophyta > Pinopsida > Pinales > Pinaceae > Picea > Picea glauca. The sequence continues at coordinate 16,130 of JZKD02S1133942.1, read as the reverse complement.
GGAATGTTGAGCGCAAAATAATTATCACCCATAGCCTTGGTGATGGTGTATGGCCCATACCAAAGTGGGAAAAGCTTCTGATGGGGCCCTATAAAGCGTTCTTTCTACAAGTGCAACCAAACTTTGTCACCCACCTAAAACTTATGTGGCACCCGGTGTTGATCACGGTTGTAAGGTTCTGCTCAACATAGCCTTATAAAACTAGAAAAGGATTTATTTTAAGGAAAGGCTATCCTAACATTTTTAATACTTCATAACCAACATATAACCAATAACCAGTATATAACCAATAACCAACATATATAAAATTTATTGAACTGATCATAATAAGATTACAAACAACCACATAACACTACATATTCCTTAAATACATAAAACAAATACATAAATTAAAATACCTTCATCTGATGCTAAACTCTCGCTTGTCTGGTTGTCCTCCCTGTTGCCTTACCCAGCTTGTCGCTTGAACAAACCCTGCCCAAACCAACTAACCACCCAGCCATCTAGGAGCAACCTATCTGGCTCCCTAGCTCCAGGATACCAAAAGGAATCCTGGCCCCCATGCCCAAAACCCCCAGCAACCCAGTGCCCCCTGCAATGGTTCACCAAAACCCCCAAAATCACACTCCCCACACCAGAAAAATATGCCAAATAGAAATCCAGTCCCTCCTCCCAAAATTATTTCTCCCTCCAAGATCATAATCCCCTACTGTAGGACTCTTCCCCGTCATATCTCCCCCTTCACTGAATCTCCTCCCCTCCATTAATTACCTTATCCCCTCCTTTATTATCTTATCCCCTCCTTTATGACCTTATCCCCTCCTTTCATACGTAAAGTTTTATAAGGATAAAATTAAAGTTATTAAGCTCCTTAATTTATTACCCATGTCATTGAATGTGATATGTAATCAATCAATTAATTAATCAATCAATCAAAAGTTATAAACAATTAATTAATAAATAAATAAATAAATAATATTATTAATACTAAACATTGTTTAACTAAAACCATATTAGGACAATTAATTATCTAATTAATTTTACTTAATAATCCCTAAGCATCTATTTAACCAGGGTTGTTACATACACCCACCCTTCAGGAAACTT
>JZKD02S1133920.1:0-12903 GCA_000966675.3 Picea glauca | reverse complement strand
AACCCTAACCCCGGGGGATGAAACACCAAAAGGTTTGTGGGCCCTGATAGGGGTAGTTGATACGTCAACTTCCTGAGGGTGTAACTTTCGCATATGATCTCTGTTTGGGGTGCTCAATATATACTTGAAAGTGTTTAGCCTACAAACTTCGCTTGGGCTCCGAAAAGTTTAAAAAAACATTGTTTAGGGCCTCAAAACGACCCCGAAAGTTTAGGACCCAAAGAACTGTAGAAAAACTGCCAAAATGAAAAATTGTTCTTTGAGCCAGTGGAATAGGTGGGTGGCCACCAATATCCACTTGGATCAAGAATCCAAATCAACAGAATAACATGAATCAAAATAAGAACCTCATACTCTAGTGTTGAGGAGATCGATTCAAGAAAGAAGACAACCAAAAAGGTATAATCCACCTGATTTTCGCTCTAGATTTTTTTTATCTAGTATTGATAATGATCCTAAGATTGTGTTGACGAGCCCAAATGGCATGTCAAGCAGATGAGGGACAATTCCTGATGACAGGTCCCAATCAAACCTACTCTCGTTTGGAGTAGTGTTTCCCGCGTGTATATGGGCCTCACTACTGCTCAAAATTAAAAGAATAAAAATGGGAAAAACAATGAACTTCCCCTCAAAGAGTTTTAACTAATTCTAATACTAATCTAATTGAAGGAAACTAATATAATCTAACTACTTCTAACCTATCCCAAGAGCAAATCTAATAGGTGAGTACAATGAAAGACAATATCTAGACAACATAAATAGTTCATGACAGTCCAGACATGTTAGCACAATAATATTGCAGAAATCATCTCAAATAGTTTAAGAGAAAATATGTAACATCATCCCTGCACTCATAAGAAATCACAACAACAAAGGGGTCTAGATACTAAATACATAAATAGTTCATATGATCAATACCCATAAAACTCAAACCACAAATACAAGTGAAGAATAGATCCACAATAATTTGCAAACAATTCTGAATTCAAAATGCCTTCTGCTCTTTATTACTCAGAGATAATAGTACCATCTTTTGTTGCGAAGGAAAAAAGTCCCCAAAATTTATCTTATGAGTTCTCTTTTATAGGATAAGAGAGAGATTATTCAGTTCTCATGACTATTCATTTCTTTTTCCTTCTGTTTCTTTTCTCACATTTCAAAAATCGACATGTGAATATTACAAAGAGAAGCTAAAGAGACTCATGAGTGGTCATTTTTTCCCTAAGGCAGTTTACAAATGATATTTGTTAAAAAAAATCATTGAATCAACCTATTGGTGTTATCTTATGTTCCCCAAAAGTTTCTAGGCGTTTCTGGTTTCTACCTGGTGATTAAAATATTTTTGACTTCTTCTCATCTATTTCAACTTTCCATTGAGCTATTGTTGGCCCAATTTTGTTGCCTGTAGCTTGAGATATAACAGTTTGAAGTTTGCATAGCCAGTTTTTCACTTGAATTCGGGTTTTTTCTATGTTTTTCATTTTCAAGCAATTTACACTCTCAATCTTCCCACATTTTCTATTCCATCTTTTTCTTCTTTTCTCCAGATTTATATCGAACTATCCTGAGCTTGATTTTGTTACTCATAGCCCTAGATATGACTGCTTGAAGTTGATATTGTTATTTTCCCTCCCAAATTCGTGGTTGTTAGTTTCTTGCATTTTATGATGTATTCTATCGGTTGTTTGGCCTGCATATGTATACCATTGCATTCCTTTGTCCGATACCTTTCCAATGAGGTATCACGTGCCTCATTCCAGCAACTGTAGCAAAAGTAATGATCGTTTAAAAATTGTTACTCAGTAGGACTCACCATGCCCGTTGGTAAATCTGGACCATTGATTCTTGAACCTACAAAAGATAAATCCCACCAAATCAATGGTTCTGGTCAATTTCCTATTAGACTTCGAAGATAGTAGAGTGTGTTTGGAGCTTTTCATTAGAGTCTTCATATCTCATGTTCAATTTTCATCCTGGGGTTTTAAATCCAAGAGAAAGAACTAACCATTCAATGGATATGGAGAAATCTACATCGTCCATTGGAGGAGCTATTTTGTAGTTTTCCCCAACATGCCAGTGGAAAGGGATAGAAGAAAAGAATCAAAGAATATTCCTTCTTCGATTTCCGTGTTGAATGTTCCAAAAAATGGGCGGTGATGTGCATTCAAAGATGATTATTTGGTGTCCATAAGTTTTGTGGAGTTTCATGGTATCAAGAAGGGGTATTGAAGAATATTCCCCCATAGCTTTATTTTTCATACGAAAGATCTAGATCGTCCTTTCAGTGACAATCAACGGTCACGATTAAAATCTATTCATAATATGAAGGAGACCATTCAGAGTGTTAACTCCGACCATCCAAAGTTGCAACCCGAATATCGTCACGCAAAAAAGATCCAACCATCCACTTGGGGAATAGATCGACGACTCAGGAGAGTTTCAGTTTGGAAATCTGCTCAAGGTTTACACTTGTGTAACTTTGCAAAGTAATAGTCTCGTGGTTCCAGTGTTGGTTGCTTATACGGAAAAATGGGCTTAGCTTCAAAGAGCATGTGTAATTCACCACAGAATTAAGCTACAAACAACATTGTTGTGCAAAAGAAGAAGACAAGGATTCGATCAAAGGTAGCGAAGGAATGTTCACTAACAGAGAAATATAAATTAATCTATGTACAATTGATATTGTATCCATAAGGCCATTAGCTTCGAGAATGAATGAAGGTCATTAATCGAGTAGCGAGTGAAATGCAATCCCAACCATTCATCAGGGGAGGGTCGTCAAAGGACGATTGTACTCAGATGGAGAAGGACTTCGACAATGAATAGTGTGAATGCGAAGGATGATGAAGCTCTGGCATCGTTGTCAGAGTATGTGATTGGAAGGCTAGGAAGAATAATCAGGATAAATCTTGATGATGATTAGGGCGGGTGGTGGATGTCGCATCAATTCCAATGCCACATAAGATGGCATAGGAGAGAGTGAGCCACGTGGGAGCGGGAAGAAAATGTGAGTTTTCACTTAGGAAACTTTGGGAGGCCATAAATTTTGAATGGGACTCATATTTAAGTTTGGTTATAGTCATTGGAAAACTCTCGCCAAGCATAATCCAACTAAGAAAATGGATAAGGGGAAAGGAAAGAAGAAAAGAAGGAGAAAATCCAATAGGCCTTCGTCCTAGGGTTCGAGAGAGATGGAAGTCCAAAAGAAGAATCCCGTAAAGATCAATCTGAAGAGGCTTAGGGGCATGTCTATAGGAAAGGTGGATCCAATAGCCTTGGAAGCTCAAGACCTCGGGGAAATAGGAAAATGGGAAGCTCGATAAGGATAAAAGTCAAGGTTCTAGAAAAATTATCAACAAATTTCCCATAGGCCTCTCAAGGATGAAGCGATCATGTGAACGAAGTGGCTCTGCAAACTTTCTCCTACAAAATAAAAGATTGAGATCAACCATGAGATCAAAAAAAGACTAGCCAATATAATATACAATATATTCTTTGCCTTTAACCAACTTATAAAAGAGTGTTAGCTTTATTGAAAAATAGCATGGTGATTGTAGATGAGTGTCTTAAGACTACATATGCTAATTTGAAACATAAGAATAGGATCTGTATGTGAGAGCATAGGTATGAAGTCATGAAACATAACATGTTAGCCAAAAGATACAGATTTTGTATTAGTCAATCAATAAATAATTAGCCACGACCTCATCCAAGACATGCAATAGAACATCAAGCCATGCAACCACATAGGATCATCAAGCATTTTAGAGTCAACAAAAATTCTGAAGATAGCTTGTCAATTCCATCATACAAGTGTTAACAAATATAATAGTCCAATAAGAATCATGAAGACAATTGAAATCACTAGACCGAGAGGAATTATCAACACCTATCAAGGAAAATCATTCGTCAAGATAAAACCCCCAACTCCCTCAAAGTAGGCAAAGGGATAACATTAGGCTCAAGCACTATAGGATTAAAATTTTAATAGGGGGCCCATTTCCTTTTGCTTGTAAAAAAAAAAAGAAAAAAATGGGGGTTGTTGTGGCCACAACAAACGATGACACACTGGAAGAACTGGTTATCTCTATCAATAGAAGTCTAGGGCATATACTTCAGATGTTAGTTTTAAAGATGAGTTCAACAAACTACAAACAATTTTCCAATAATCATGGGTACCACAATGAAACTAAAATTCTAAAAGATATAACCCAATATTTTTAGTACTTGTAATCTAACAAACCCTTTTCAAAGAACCAAATAATGAGACAAATTATTTTACTGGTTGCACACTTCAGATTGGTTTTGGCTTGACCATGCGTTTTGAATTTTAATAATGAGAAAACATCTGCATAAGTGTGTTCTTCATCTCTTTTTTCTCATCATTGCTTTGCTACCAACGAGCTTCCATAGCCCCGATGAAGTTTTCTCGATACCATACAAGCATAGCCCCGCTACCAGCAGACGTCCATAGCCCCGATGGGTTTACTTGTACTTCCCACACTATTAATAGTTCTTTCAACTTCCTTTTTATTTTATAAAATACTCGCCCTTTTAGATTTTAGATATTGATATGCATATGTACATAGGGTGTGAAGGAAGTGAGGTGATATGAGAGTTGCTTTGATTCATTGAGTAGATGTTATGAAATTTAGTTTAACCCTCAGGTCTCCCCAAAATCCATCATAGTATTTTTAATCTTATTAATGTGAAGTGGATGGAGCTCAAATAAAAGAGTGGATAGACATTTTCATATACTTATGGGTTATCATGGTACGCTTATTGGGCACGTGTTCCACCACAAATATCTTTTTTTTTTGTAAGTCAGTGTAGAAATCTATATTACTTGTAGAAAATATGGTACAAAATGGGGGTCATGGTCTGCCTAAACGGAAACCAAAACAAGGGAACCTTGCTGCTAGTTTCATAATCACTCTGGAGGTATCTGGTCTACCAAAAAATGGAAACCAAACCAGACCTTCCTTATCTAGTCTGAGATGCATAGTCATAGAGAGATAACTAAAATCTTCAAAACAAACAAAAATCTACTACATAACTTAACTATCCTTCTACAACGTAGGCATAACTTCCATTAAAGCTAACAAAGTTCATTGACTGGGATCTAAGAGTCGTTACAACACCTGGGGATGATCCTTTCCCCCACTCGCTTGGCCCTTGTTGTCCTCCTTTGGGGAGACTATTTTGGTTTTCTTGATCTGGGTTGGTGCTCCTTGTCCATCCGCGGGCGTAATGTCCATATGATGGACGTATCTCAGGTAAAGGTGGAACTATGTCGCCAAATGCTCATGTTTGATTTTTTGGCCCTTTTCAACCTCCACTAACAGCTTGATAATTGTTTCCAGACTGCTAAGTCGACGCTGGATCTCGTCCAACATTGTCTTAATCTCCCGATGGTCTTCCTGTCTCGCCTCCTCCCTCTCTGATTTAACTTTGCAATCAACATCTTGGTGAACTAGACAATCTCTACTGTTTTATGGTAGAGGGTATCCCCGAGATGCATAGCCCCCAGGTCCATCACCCAATCTACTTCTCGTGCCATCTCACCCCATTCTTGGTCACTCCGCTCCTCCTTTATTTCCTCTTCCCACCTGTTAATTGTTGCCTTCCCCTTCGGCGAGACCAGTGTATTGAAGGTGCTCTTCGCCTCTCTCGTAGCTTGCTCAATCCTAGTTAAGCACCTCGAACTTTCTAGGATCTCCTTCCCCAGGGGACTTCTCTTCCTTTGCATGTGCTTCAGGCGCACCATTTTTCTTTGTTTCCCCTAGACCCTCCTCTGGAAGTTCTTCCTATTCCTCACTTCGCTATTCTCCTTACCTACTCTTCTCTTGAGGCTGTAATGACCCTTACTCCTTAACCCCTTCTGTTTTCAATATTGTATGTTGGCCTTCCTCTTATAGTGTTTCCTCCTCTATGGGCCTGTACCTCCCATCAATTTTTTCCTGAGGTGGTGAACTCGCCCTTCATTATTTGTTGGTAAGGCTATGATTTCTATGATGTTACGACCTCTTCCCTTGTCCTTTCCTCTACTCTTACTCGCTTGGGAGCCGGCCGTTCTTATCCCCATACTTGTCTTGGGGAGCGGTGATTCTTCCTTGGTTATCACCATCTCCTCATGCCTTAATTCTTCTTGAGTATCCATCCTGCTACCCGGTCGTTCTATATTGCTTTCACCACGACCCTTGCTGATGATAACTAGTGGCCAAGTGTTGTGACCATCATGTTCTTCCTAGGTCCCACGTCCGGTCGAGATGCCTCGTGTCATCCTCCTCGATGTGACCCTCGTATCTGAAGTTGCCACCATGATCTCTAGCTTCCAGGTGGATGCAATCCATTCTAAGTTTCCCCCTGGGTATTCTGTTCTAGGCCTCGTCTAGTTCTTGGCCCTCCATGTTAAACCCCTCATTGGCTAGTCTGTCCACTAGTGCATTCGTTGACCCGTGAATCGAATGAAACTCCACCATGTTTACAGTTCTCAGATGTTCCTTGATTTTTTGTAGGGATTGCACAAGGTGCCAATGTGGTTGCACCTTGCCCACCTTCATTCCATACTGGAGTTTCTTCGTCGTGTTGATAACCATAGTCGAGTTGACTTCCACGATGGTATTTGTCATACCTTCTCTTCGCAGAATGTCTAGGCCACGCTTCAAGGCTCCAAACTTCGTTGTGTTGTTTGTTGAATTGCCTATTCTCCTAGCATACATGCAAATGATAGCTCCTCCACTATCTCTTATTACTCCACCTGCTCCTCCCATTCCAGAATTGCCTTTTGCGGCCCCGTCAAAATTCAGTTTGAGGAACCCTGTCGGAGGAGGAGCCTAGGTAGTGACTCTTGTCTGGATCTGTGGGTCACAGGCCACAGGTATGCTATAGCTCCAGTCTTTCAGATATAATAGTTCTAACATTCGAGAGTCTTGATCTATGATTTGAGTTTTGGCATTGTGAAGGTTAAGGCTTTGCATTGTTTCTCTTATATGAGAGACAATTGTATCCTTTATCTGCTATGTCGGTTGGATTTCATTCCTGAAAAATCATTTGTTTTGTTCCTTCCAAATCACCCACATAACCATCCTCGACGTCAGACCCCAACAGAGGTTCACCACCCCATTTTCGTTGTACCTCTCTTTCTAGTCTTTGATTGTCACTCGGATATCCCCCCTGACCCGATTCGATTGGCAGTAAATACAGGCCACCCAATCCCAGATCTGGGTTGTATAGCTGCAATCATCGAGGAGATGATCTGTCGACTCTTCCTTTACCTCACAAAGATGGCTTTGTGAGGGACCTATGAAACCCCTTTTTGTTAGGTTCTCCTAGGTCAGTATCCTCTTGTGTAGGACTAGCCATTCGAACATTTTGATTTTTGGCCACTGGGGGCCCTTCCATATCCTCTCCCAGTGTGGCTCGGGGTTTTCTTGGTCCTGGCCTTCTATGTAGTACTAAGCCTCTTTTAGGTTGAATTCGCCCCCATTTTTCCTGCCCCACCTCAATTGGTCCTCTTCTTCCGAGACCCCAATTTTCCTTTTCCCCAATTCCTCCTCGGCCTCTTTCGTCACTATTTCGATCTAAGCTCTATTTTGTGGGTTAAGTTTGTCCCATATCATCCATCGGGCGTTCCCATCCCTTTGCTTCTAGTACTAATGGACTTTCGTTTTTCCTTGCCTAATCATCGTCTGTTTGAGCTCCTCCCTGTCCTGAGTTTCCATTATGTGTTCTTGTTGCCACGCATCCTCCCAGAACCTCATTGTTCTCCCATTCCTGACTTCCCAAAAGTTGTGACTCTGTATCCATTTTTTAACTCTCCAGGTTAGATTCTAGATGGTTGACCCCTCCCTTGTGCCCATGAACCTTATCCGCTCCTGGTTGTTGACTTCTGGGGCATATTTAGCCTTCCACAGATTTTCCTATGGCACCGAGCTTTCCTTTACCTATCTCCACCACAGCTTTGTCTCGTAAGCCTCGTTGGTTACCTGTGGGTCTTGTAACCCGAGGCCCCCTTTGTTCTTCGGTCTACACACCTTGTCCCATGCCACCAAGGCCCATTTCTTTTTATCCTTTGCTCCTCTCCATAGGAAATCTCTTTGGATGGCTCTAATTTTTGTAAGATGCCTTTGGGAGCTGGAAACACCGACATCATAAAAGAGGATGGAAGCCACGAAAGAGTAAAAACAATTTCATAAAATAGAAAAATTAGTCATTGCTTGAAAAACCAAAAAAGAGGGCATCTTAATGAAATTTCCAGCCATGTACTCTCAATTCAAGCTTGAGTTTTAAGGCTAACAAAGTGCAATTTTCAGAACTTGTATGTTGCAAGTGAATGAGCATCAAGATACATTGAAGTGTTTGAAAATGAGGGTTGCAAATGGTGATGGAAGCCATGAAAGGGTAAAAACAAAGTTCCATAAAATAGAAAAAATAACCATTGCTTGAAAAACCAAACAAAAAGTGGAATTTCTTGCAATTTCTACAAGTTAAAAAAAAAGGGCATTTTAATGAAATTTCCAACCATGTACTCTATCAATTCAAGTTTGAGTTTTAGGACCAACAAAATGTAATTTTCAACACTTGCATGTTAAAACCTTGTACAATTAAATGGGCATCAAGATACATCAACATGTTACTATATTCCTCTTCACTATGCCAATAATAGAAAAAGCAGAGTCATCCTACTTAAGTTTTTGTTATGTACCACTAGAAATGGATCCCACCAATCAAACCCTGCTCTAGTGCTTTGGAAATGGACCTTGATTATTGAATCTGAATCACTATCTTTCAAAAAAAAATGTTTGGAATGAGGGAAATGCCTAGGGTTTTTAGTGAATAAATTACACAATTTTTTGAAAAATTTTGCAAATTTTTTTATACTGGATATATAGTCAACCAATATTCTTTCTTCTGAAATTTTTTTACCAATTCCACAGAATTTGGTGACTATGGTTTGAACATTAAAGATTCGGATTTTGATTTTGATGGTCATACACATGTAGAGTCATAATATACACATGTACAGTCATAATGTTAGAGAAGGGGACTGCACACAAATGCTGTCTATGCTATTGCAGAGAAACAAATGATAAAATTGGTGGACCATGTTGGAGTTTTAGAACATATACATTTATTCATATGAATTCTGGAGTTCAAGAGCGATTGATAATCAAACAACTCCACCTGACCCAACAATATTGGGCAAACTAAGTAATACGCATGATGAATGACCGTGAATCTCTCATGCATTTTTGATGCACTTCCCCTAATATAATGATGGAGCTGGTTTGTGATCTGAAACATTCACAATATAAAAATAATACACGATGACAGTGGATATTCCAAACATTTCATAATCATTTTCATCACATAAATCTAAAACTTTGATATTAAAAAAAATAATAATAATAATCTATATCATGGCTGTCTTAGTGTCAACTGATACTAATCTGATGATGAAGCTCACGGGGATTGTGTGTAATGTTAGGGCATTTTTCCCATTGTAAGAACAACAACAATCCAAAGGGATGCAGATGTGAAAGCGAGGGCACGTATGGTAGCATTTGTCATGAATGAGATCACAAGAAGTCATCTATATTTTGGTAACTTCCAGCCCAATTTCACTGTTACAACAATCTTCCTGATATCATTGAGCATGAGAGTAGAGTCAAAGTTGTTAGGGTTATAGACCCTCCATATACACTATGTTAGACTATGGTCTCAGAGTCAACTGTCATCCAACTTGCACTGAAGTACAGTGAGATATACTATGTTACATATGGAGCAACACATTGAACTATAGGTCAGTAATATATAACTTTTTTTTTTTTCCAATGGAAATTAATCCGCTGGGAACCCACCCCGATACTTCCCCACATAGTGGATGATACGAGAGTGGAAAGCAGTAGCCAGAGGGACTAGTAACCAGGCTTGAACTCGTGACCTCTCCCCAACCTGGGAGAGTGTGCGCACGTTCTGGCCAGTAATATATAACTTGCTGTGCAGTATTGAATACTATACCAAAATTATCTGACAATATATATACCACCTACTGTAATATTCGTATTGAATACTATATCAAAATTATCTGACAATATATATACCACCTACTGCAATATTCAACATTGCATAAAACTCTGTATATTGCTAGCCTTAAACTATACATATCATTGTATACTGTCACAGTGTACATCATTACAAAAGTGTATACTGTCACAGTATACATCATTACAAAGGTGTATACTGCAACATATACCACCGTACATATCTAACAGTGAAACAACACATTGAATGATATATATATCATTGTATATCCCACAGTGCGCATCACTACAATGGTGTACATTGTGAGATATAAGACGGTACATATCGAACAGTGAAACAAATGATATATATATTATTGTATATTCCAGTGTGCATTATTACAAAGGTGTATACTGAGATATAAGGGCAAGTAATATTCAGTTTACTGAACAGTATTGAATGCTGTCAGGTTGATTATAAATTGTTGGATCTGAATATAAAGGTGAATAAGGGTTAATAATATCCAGTCTGATAATTCACCTACTTCAACATTCAATGCTACATAGCAAGCTGGATCCAACATATCAAAGGGTACATATTTAACAATAGAACAACACCTATATATATCATTGTATATCCTACAAGTATACATCACTACACAGGTGCTTATTGTTATTGTTAGTCCAGTGTCTTTTCCATGATATGCCTTTGAACTCTAAAACTTTATTAAATCTCAATTTTTCATTGTTTAAATTACTTTTTGGAATGATTCAACGTACTTAAAGCAATAAAATTGTATAATTCCAACAACTCAAATCTGTAATATTTCTACCATTTTTAATGGAGTAAAATTATCAACTACCCTGTAAAAAAACCAAAAAATATAACGTTTAGAAAAAGGGTGCATGTTTCTCTACTGGTCAATGGGGCTCCATTAATGGATTATTTTGGATCAAAGCCTCGAACAAGTATCGAACACGCGGACCACTCATGCTACAGGATATTGTTTTCTTCCACCGCAATCATCTCAAATCCACTGTTCCCACGTTTGATATGGCGGGCAGAGTCGTGACTGGTGACACCGACCAAAACTGACCGTCTGGTTGGAAGTCGGTGGAATCATTCCTAATAGAGACCGCCACGTAAGCAGATAAAAAGCATACAGAGACAGTTGACGGCGAAACTTACGGAACTGACGGGTAGACACCAGCTGTAACAACAGAGCGTGGACTGATTGCCTGTCACTAGTGCAACACGGAGTTACATGCGGCCCCACCACAGGCGCCGCCACTGCCTGCCACGAAGGACGATGACGACGCATCAACATGCATCGTCCGTCAGTTGAGGATAAAACGTCGGCGGGGCCAGTTAACATTGCTAGCCGACAAAAACTCGCGACACCGAGCCATACCCGAGAATCGAGATGTCACATACTAGACACGTGGACCGGCAGAGCCTCGCAATTGGTGGGACCCAACCACCAGAAGTGCGTCAGCAGCGGGGAATGCGCTCGAGTTGCTCACAGACTGCCACGCTCGCCGTCTTAAAAGAGGTCTACTACAATATCTACATAATACTTTTTTAAATTATTACTAGTATACTCTTAACTCTTAAAAGGGCGAATGAGAATGCCTAAGTAAATGAAAGAAGATTTGCATAACCTTCTAGCATGATTAGAGGCATGTGCATTCTAACATATATTAAAATCCAACACATATTTGAGAAGTAGTGTATATATATTTGTGTATAAATATTTAAAAAATTTAAATAATATTGAAATATAAAAAAATATAAATATTTAATATAACACTAACAAAATATTATACTAAGTCTAACAGGTTGGTATTATATTGTATTTATATTTATATATGGAAGATATTTAAAAATTAAGAGGTATTATTTAAATACAAAAATGATTATAAATACAATTATTCTTTACTAAATACAATCAAAAACATTATTTAACATATTAATCAAATGTTTCATTTTAAATATAAGTATAACCGATGAAAACATTCAATAATATATTATATGTATACATATCTTAAAGGTCGTCAATTGCATTGCTTGATTTTTATCTTTAAAAAGGGAGAAAGAACTAGTATAAGGTGTAAGCTATAAAAAATAATAAACATAAAATGGAGTCCCTCTGCCTCCATGAATTCATGACTCAACTGTATTAAATGCAAATGAATCTATTGATTATTATTGACATTGGTTTTTATCTACTATTCATTATTATTGACATTGGTTTCTATCTAGTCTACTTTTTGAAATCTAAATGAAAAAAATAATTACATGTATATCTTTGTCTATTAAATATATGCATGCATGTGTTTTGATACCTTTCAATCTAATGCACTTCTATACCTTTCTGTGTATATCTTTGTATAAATGACAAAAATAGTTGAGTGTGTACTTTAGTCTTTTGATATTTTTGTATGTCCTTCACTTTGATATGAACAAGGTGGGTGCAATAAATAAATTTACACTGGAATTTTAAATTATAAAATAAAGATGAACCAATAGATTATTATAAATTGCTAAAAGTTTGAAACATTTATATTTAATTGAAAAATAAAAACAAAAAGTTTTTTACATGCATATTCTATGGCATTGTCTAATTGTTCTATTAAATAACCATTCAAATTCGTGGAAAAGGTCCCTCGAAAATATAACAATGAATTATTATAAATTACTAAAAGTTGAAAATATTTATATTAAGTAAAAATAAATAATTAAAAAATTGAAAAAACAAGCTCTCTCTTTTAAGTCACTTAAACTACCTACATTACAAATAAAAACCATAACCAATTTACCTCTATTAATCTCCAAAATAATATTAGCAATAAAAACTATAAATTAAAAACAAAATAA
>JZKD02S1133909.1:0-12903 GCA_000966675.3 Picea glauca | reverse complement strand
AAAAGATACTTTTCCCGTCCCGAATACATGAGTCTCATCTATGTTATTTGATTTATGTTTTATCTCTAACCCCCTAGTAGATCAGTAGCATGCATGCATAGTTTTGTATTGATTGGAGGAAGCTTTGTGGAAGGAGCAGCAGCAGCAAGGAGATAACAACTCAACGGAGGATGTACTTCAACCATCGATAAAAAGGTTAGTTCATTCTTTCCGTGTTTGCCTGAGAAAAGGGGTTGAGATTTTGGGTAGAAGGTTAAAAGTTAAGTCTTAAGGGTCATGATCCGCGTATAAGTTTAGAGCCCTAGATTATTAGTCCGTAGGGTAGAATACCCCACAACACCCTAGTGATGCGTAGCATTCGGCACTGGGCGTAGCTCGGGGCAGCACCCCGATTTTGTTTTTGGGCAGTTTTTTCTATTTTTAGCAGTTTACTAAAAATAATCCTGGTTTTAGGGATTAGGGTTTTGGTATCTATGGAATACCTAAAATCATTGTATATATTGTATAGTGAATGGTGAAATTTGATATAATGAATATAAGAAAGGTTTTCCCGGTTGAGGGTTTTCGGAATAAATCTTTGTGTACTATGTGAATGAGCCATTGATTAAATTTTGTTTTTCTTAAGAATCTGTATGCATTGCTTTACTTCACAGGTTTAAGACTTACATACTTTGTCCCCATGATGAATGAGACTATATTATAGTGGGGATGGATAGACTATTGAGTCTCTTCATACCTCTTTGTCAAGAGGTGGGGGACATTACAGTCTCCCTTGCTAGAAATTGCTTGCCCACAAGAAATTCTTGATCTGTCTCTTGGATCAATTGTTCCCCTTCCCAAGTGGTATCCTCTATGGGTAGGTTCTTCCACTTGAACAAATATTCTCTGATGGTTATTTATCTCAACTTATTCTCCCTAACTTCTAGTATCTCCTCTGGTATCAGTACCAGCTATCCCTCTTCATCCAAAGGTGAAAATTTCTCAATAGGCATGATATGTTTTCCAATGGCTCTCTTCAAACATGACACATGGAAGACATTGTGTATTTTTCTTCCCTGTGGTAGATAAAACTCATATTCCATAGCCCCTACCCTATTTTTAATTCTATATGGACCGAAAAAATAAGTTTGGAGATTATTTGCGCCACTTCTCTTAATGGATTCCTTCCTGTACAGTTGAAGCCTCAAATAAACCAAGTCTCTGACCTCAAATGTGTGCTCTACCATGTGCTTGTTTGATATTACCTTATATTGATTATGTGCCCTTTGTAGGTGGTCCTTGAGTTCCTTGAGTATGTTCTGACTCTACTGAATCAGTCTTGAACCATGGGAGCCTTGCTGTCTCCAAAGGAAATCTCCTCAAATGAGAGGGGGTCATAGTTGTATAAGGCTCTAAATGGTGGCATACCAATGGACATATGATGGGTGTTGTTGTAGCAGTATTCCCCCAAGTGAATCCATTTAACCCATGCCTTTTGTTTCCCTACCATAGAATTCCTAAGGTAGCCTTCAACCCATTTGTCAACTATATCTATTTGACCATCTGTTTGAGGGTGATAACTAGTACTGGGTGTTAGGGACATACCCACCAACCTATATATACCCTACCAAAATGTTCTCATAAACCTGATGTCCCTATCACTTACTATGTTTTTGGGTAAACCATGCAATCTGAAAACCTCCCAAAAGAATAGGTCTGCAACCTATCCTACAATGTAGTCTATGGAAATGGAAAAAAAGTGTACAAACTTAGTCAACCTATCTACTACCATGAAAATGCAATCTTTTCCCTGAGCCTTGGGAAACCCTGTGATGAAATCCATAGATATTCTTTCCCATTTTTGATCTATAATGGGAAGTGGTTGTAGTAATCATGTTGGGTGAGTGTTTTCATCCTTGTTGGCCTAACAAGTGCTTCACTCCTTAATGTGGAAGAACACATCTTATTTCCAACGCTTCCAAGCAAACCTCTCCCAAGCATGCCTATATGTCTTGATGAACCCTTGATTCCATTATATTGGTGAACCATGGCATGCTTGTAGCACCTTGGCCTTAAAGGTTGATTAAGGGACAAAGAAAATTCGTCCCTTGTATTATACGATATCATCCATGATTCTAAAGTTTTCATCTTGTACCTTTCCATCCATCACTTTGCATGAAAATTTGTTTTTTGAATATTCAACCAAAAGGTGGGCCTTCTAATCCACTGAGATGTCGGTCATGGAATAAATTGATGGTATTTTGGATAAGCCATCTAATACCACATTATTATTCTCTTTGACAAATTCGATGTCAAATTCATAAGCCTGGATTTTTTTCACCCACTTATTTTTCCTTTCATTCAATTCCTTCTGATCAAGGAAGTACTTGAGGTTGTTGTGATCTGCCCTCATGACAAATTTTTCCCCAACCAAATATTTCTTGAACTTAGCCAATGCATGCATTATGGATTGCATTTATTTGTCATAGATGGTGTAGAGGATCTCATGACCTCTCAATTTTCATCTTTCATAAACAATAGGATGCCTATTCTGCATAAGCACTGTCCCAATGCCTTCCCTTGAGGCATCACACTCTACTGTGAAAGGTTGTGCGAAATATGGTAGGGCCAATACTGGGCATGCAATCATCACTTTCTTCATTTTTTCAAAGGTAGAATATGCTTCTGCCCTCTAATTGAATTCCCCTTTCTTGGTCAAATCAATCAAAGATGCACAAAGTTGATAAAAACCCTTGACAAATCTCCTATAATAACAACAGATGCCCAAAAATCCCTTCAACTCTGTGAGTGTCCTAGGTGTGGGCTAGTGTTGGCCCTGGCTTGTTAAAGGAAGTGAAGGTCAAGGAGGAAAAGGTGAAATGCGAACTTCCCGAAACACAGAGTGACTGATACTGGGTCGAAGTGAGCAAAAGAGAAGAAAAGACAGAGAGAATCCTGAGAAAGAAAGCTATTGGATGAGGATATCAGGGATGATAGATAAGCAAGAAATAAGGATCGTGGACATGTTAGCAAGAGTAAAAAGCCACAATTGAATGCTTTGCATCACCGCCCAAGAAGGAAGGAAAGACAGGCTGGAAAATCCCTAGAAACATTGGTCAAGTTGACCTAGGGTTTTAGACACCTAGGGATTTGGTATCTAGGGTTTTGGACACCTAGGTTTCGGCCTAAGGTTGTCGGTGAGCTATTGTAATGTATAAATAGAGGTCAAGAGGACCGGGGTCGGGTTGGTGTCAAGATAGGTTGTCATTGTTGATGTGATTGATTAATGTATTATGAGAGAGAAGTGCTAAGTGTGGGAGCCTTCTGGTATTGTAAGATATTCAGTTGCGTGAGAAGATCAACCCTGCAGCTGGGTGCACAGGGAGGGAAGAGAAAGAGAGGAGAATAAAGAAGATTTGCTAGCTAAGAGCGTAGACAAGAACTATATGCTTTACCTCAATATATTATAGCATAGTTCTATGGATGTAGCCCTAGAGAGAGGGTGAACCACGTATATTTTGTGTTGTTTGTGATTGGTATTATGTATTTGCCATTGATATACTGTGATTGCATTATTTCTTTAGATCTGATAAGTAGATGTGAAAAATAGATATAAGTTGATAAGTGATATATGAATGTTGTGTTGTTCTTGTGCTATATCCACTTGATATTACCTTCGGTTGTAGACATCTCTCTCCTTCAACCCCCTTATAACTGCTTCAGCTGAGACTGCATCTACTTCACAGGTGTTGCTGAAAGGGCTAGTAGTTAGGGCTTGTCAGTGCGCTCTTGGAGATGAAACCTGGGTCTGCCCATGTGCCAACAAATGATTCTGTTGTTGGGACAGGAATATTTTTAAGGGAATGTCAAGGTGTTTTCTATTGAAGACATAGATTCAAAAGTGGATAGAGGATCAAGAGAAGGACTTTACTGAAGCCCAGAATAAGAACCCTAATCTTAGCACCGAGTATTGGCTAGAAAGATACATCTTCACTGATATACATGAGATATTCTTTGGAGGGATCCATCAGGAGCTATATGAGTGGCTAGCTAGATTAGTCGATACCCAGTTCGAGATTCGATCTAGACTTCATGTGGTTTGGATGCCGGATTTGATCAAGAAGGTCAAGAAAACTGATAACACCATATCACAAGAAGTATATCACTGGTTTGATAGTACCATTGGAGGGTACATCACAAAGTTTGTTGTTGACAAAGTAGAGTCATACAGCCAAGCTGAAAGATATTTCTTTAAGGGATCCAGAGGAAAATTTTTACAATTCTTGAAGCTGAGACTCAAGATGTTGTTGCATGAGAAGAACATATTGAAGATACACTATATTGGTTGGATCCGGAAGGTCTAATTTTCAAGAATTCAGACAACGAAAAAAAAACAAAAGCTGGACATACATGCAATGGGAGAGTTTTTCGAGAAGTACACCTTGCAAACATGTTTAAGAAGAANGGTAGAAGGTTAAAAGTTAAGTCTTAAGGGTCATGATCTGCGTATAAGTTTAGAGCCCTAGCTTATTAGTCCGTAGGGTAGAATACGCCACAACACCCTAGTGATGTGTAGCATTCGGCACTGGGCGTAGCCCGGGGCAGCACCCCGATTTTGTTTTTGGGCAGTTTTTTCTATTTTTAGCGGTTTACTAAAAATAATCCTGGTTTTAGGGATTAGGGTTTTGGTATCTATGGAATACCTAAAAGCATTGTATATATTGTATAGTGAATGGTGAAATTTTATATAATGAATACAAGAAAGGTTTTCCTGGTTGAGGGTTTTCGGAATAAATCTTTGTGTACTATGTGAATGAGCCATTGATTAAATTTTGTTTTTCTTAAGAATCTGTATGCATTGCTTTACTTCACAGGTTTAAAACTTACATACTTTGTCCCCATGATGCATGAGACTATATTATAGTGGGGATGGATAGACTATTGAGTCTCTTCATACCTCTTTGTCAAGAGGTGGGGGACATTACAGTCTCCCTTGCTAGAAATTGCTTGCCCACAAGAAATTCTTGATCTGTCTCTTGGATCAATTGTTCCCCTTCCCAAGTGGTATCCTCTATGGGTAGGTTCTTCCACTTGAACAAATATTCTCTGATGGTTATTTATCTCAACTTATTCTCCCTAACTTCTAGTATCTCCTCTGGTATCAGTACCAGCTATCCCTCTTCATCCAAAGGTGAAAATTTCTCAATAGGCATGATATGTTTTCCAATGGCTCTCTTCAAACATGACACATGGAAGACATTGTGTATTTTTCTTCCCTGTGGTAGATAAAACTCATATTCCATAGCCCCTACCCTATTTTTAATTCTATATGGACCGAAAAAATAAGTTTGGAGATTATTTGCGCCACTTCTCTTAATGGATTCCTTCCTGTACAGTTGAAGCCTCAAATAAACCAAGTCTCTGACCTCAAATGTGTGCTCTACCATGTGCTTGTTTGATATTACCTTATATTGATTATGTGCCCTTTGTAGGTGGTCCTTGAGTTCCTTGAGTATGTTCTGACTCTACTGAATCAGTCTTGAACCATGGGAGCCTTGCTGTCTCCAAAGGAAATCTCCTCAAATGAGAGGGGGTCATAGTTGTATAAGGCTCTAAATGGTGGCATACCAATGGACATATGATGGGTGTTGTTGTAGCAGTATTCCCCCAAGTGAATCCATTTAACCCATGCCTTTTGTTTCCCTACCATAGAATTCCTAAGGTAGCCTTCAACCCATTTGTCAACTATATCTATTTGACCATCTGTTTGAGGGTGATAACTAGTACTGGGTGTTAGGGACATACCCACCAACCTATATATACCCTACCAAAATGTTCTCATAAACCTGATGTCCCTATCACTTACTATGTTTTTGGGTAAACCATGCAATCTGAAAACCTCCCAAAAGAATAGGTCTGCAACCTATCCTACAATGTAGTCTATGGAAATGGAAAAAAAGTGTACAAACTTAGTCAACCTATCTACTACCATGAAAATGCAATCTTTTCCCTGAGCCTTGGGAAACCCTGTGATGAAATCCATAGATATTCTTTCCCATTTTTGATCTATAATGGGAAGTGGTTGTAGTAATCATGTTGGGTGAGTGTTTTCATCCTTGTTGGCCTAACAAGTGCTTCACTCCTTAATGTGGAAGAACACATCTTATTTCCAACGCTTCCAAGCAAACCTCTCCCAAGCATGCCTATATGTCTTGATGAACCCTTGATTCCATTATATTGGTGAACCATGGCATGCTTGTAGCACCTTGGCCTTAAAGGTTGATTAAGGGACAAAGAAAATTCGTCCCTTGTATTATACGATATCATCCATGATTCTAAAGTTTTCATCTTGTACCTTTCCATCCATCACTTTGCATGAAAATTTGTTTTTTGAATATTCAACCAAAAGGTGGGCCTTCTAATCCACTGAGATGTCGGTCATGGAATAAATTGATGGTATTTTGGATAAGCCATCTAATACCACATTATTATTCTCTTTGACAAATTCGATGTCAAATTCATAAGCCTGGATTTTTTTCACCCACTTATTTTTCCTTTCATTCAATTCCTTCTGATCAAGGAAGTACTTGAGGTTGTTGTGATCTGCCCTCATGACAAATTTTTCCCCAACCAAATATTTCTTGAACTTAGCCAATGCATGCATTATGGATTGCATTTATTTGTCATAGATGGTGTAGAGGATCTCATGACCTCTCAATTTTCATCTTTCATAAACAATAGGATGCCTATTCTGCATAAGCACTGTCCCAATGCCTTCCCTTGAGGCATCACACTCTACTGTGAAAGGTTGTGCGAAATATGGTAGGGCCAATACTGGGCATGCAATCATCACTTTCTTCATTTTTTCAAAGGTAGAATATGCTTCTGCCCTCTAATTGAATTCCCCTTTCTTGGTCAAATCAATCAAAGATGCACAAAGTTGATAAAAACCCTTGACAAATCTCCTATAATAACAACAGATGCCCAAAAATCCCTTCAACTCTGTGAGTGTCCTAGGTGTGGGCTAGTGTTGGCCCTGGCTTGTTAAAGGAAGTGAAGGTCAAGGAGGAAAAGGTGAAATGCGAACTTCCCGAAACACAGAGTGACTGATACTGGGTCGAAGTGAGCAAAAGAGAAGAAAAGACAGAGAGAATCCTGAGAAAGAAAGCTATTGGATGAGGATATCAGGGATGATAGATAAGCAAGAAATAAGGATCGTGGACATGTTAGCAAGAGTAAAAAGCCACAATTGAATGCTTTGCATCACCGCCCAAGAAGGAAGGAAAGACAGGCTGGAAAATCCCTAGAAACATTGGTCAAGTTGACCTAGGGTTTTAGACACCTAGGGATTTGGTATCTAGGGTTTTGGACACCTAGGTTTCGGCCTAAGGTTGTCGGTGAGCTATTGTAATGTATAAATAGAGGTCAAGAGGACCGGGGTCGGGTTGGTGTCAAGATAGGTTGTCATTGTTGATGTGATTGATTAATGTATTATGAGAGAGAAGTGCTAAGTGTGGGAGCCTTCTGGTATTGTAAGATATTCAGTTGCGTGAGAAGATCAACCCTGCAGCTGGGTGCACAGGGAGGGAAGAGAAAGAGAGGAGAATAAAGAAGATTTGCTAGCTAAGAGCGTAGACAAGAACTATATGCTTTACCTCAATATATTATAGCATAGTTCTATGGATGTAGCCCTAGAGAGAGGGTGAACCACGTATATTTTGTGTTGTTTGTGATTGGTATTATGTATTTGCCATTGATATACTGTGATTGCATTATTTCTTTAGATCTGATAAGTAGATGTGAAAAATAGATATAAGTTGATAAGTGATATATGAATGTTGTGTTGTTCTTGTGCTATATCCACTTGATATTACCTTCGGTTGTAGACATCTCTCTCCTTCAACCCCCTTATAACTGCTTCAGCTGAGACTGCATCTACTTCACAGGTGTTGCTGAAAGGGCTAGTAGTTAGGGCTTGTCAGTGCGCTCTTGGAGATGAAACCTGGGTCTGCCCATGTGCCAACAAATGATTCTGTTGTTGGGACAGGAATATTTTTAAGGGAATGTCAAGGTGTTTTCTATTGAAGACATAGATTCAAAAGTGGATAGAGGATCAAGAGAAGGACTTTACTGAAGCCCAGAATAAGAACCCTAATCTTAGCACCGAGTATTGGCTAGAAAGATACATCTTCACTGATATACATGAGATATTCTTTGGAGGGATCCATCAGGAGCTATATGAGTGGCTAGCTAGATTAGTCGATACCCAGTTCGAGATTCGATCTAGACTTCATGTGGTTTGGATGCCGGATTTGATCAAGAAGGTCAAGAAAACTGATAACACCATATCACAAGAAGTATATCACTGGTTTGATAGTACCATTGGAGGGTACATCACAAAGTTTGTTGTTGACAAAGTAGAGTCATACAGCCAAGCTGAAAGATATTTCTTTAAGGGATCCAGAGGAAAATTTTTACAATTCTTGAAGCTGAGACTCAAGATGTTGTTGCATGAGAAGAACATATTGAAGATACACTATATTGGTTGGATCCGGAAGGTCTAATTTTCAAGAATTCAGACAACGAAAAAAAAACAAAAGCTGGACATACATGCAATGGGAGAGTTTTTCGAGAAGTACACCTTGCAAACATGTTTAAGAAGAACTACAGGGAGGAGGGTTTCTATAGTGGAGAATAAGTAGATCTGATGGACGAAGAACATTCAAAACCCATCGAGACAGAGCAAGGACAAGCTGAAGAACTTCACCGAGGAGAACCTGAAAACTAACAAACCATGCAGACCATCGAAGTAAGTACCGTTATCCTTCTTGTTGATTCAGTCTTAAGAAACTAGAGTAATCCCAGTCACTAAGGCATCCAAAGAACTGTCAATAGTAGTCCACCACACATTTAGTCAGGAACCCTAGGAAGATCTATGGAAGATGAGATGAGACTCCCTATATTTAGGGGCGATGGATCTGAAGATCCTGATCAACACTGGTTTCTATGTGAAGCCATATGGAACATTAAGAATGTCACAGGTGAAGCTGTCAAAAGAACCTAATTCAGCACAACTCTCAGAGATCACGCATTGAGTTGGTACATGAAACTTGTCCAAGGACTTGCACAGCCTAAGCCATTGAATTAGATCAAGAACGCATTGATTGCAAAATTCAAGAAAACTAAGTTAGAATACCAATGTATCACAGAGATGAAAGAGATCAAGTAGAAGGTATGTGAACCTGTTTGGGAGTTCGATCAGAGATTCAATACCTTAATAGGTCGATTAACTTTTCAGATCCCAGACGAGTAGGACAAGGAATGGTTCATTGTTGCCCTTCTACCACACATCAGAGTTCCCCTGATGCAACAGAAGATTGCTTCACAGGCTGAGGCGTTGGATATCGCCATGAAGCTAGAATCATCTCACATGGGAGATTCCATTTTAGGTATGAGTCAGATCCTGAGTCAGATAACTAGCTTGTCTCAGCAGGTCGAAGATATGAAGAAAGACAAGGGAAAAGATAAAAGAGAATAAATTTGGAGTGTCACATGCAGATCAGAAGGTCATGAGAAGGAACACTGCCCTTTATTCAATGAATATTTGGATTCTGGATCTCTGAGCCCTTTGAATCAAGTCACCTTACCCTAGTACGAGGTATGTAGAAAGAGACATCGTACTGGTGAGTGCTATTATATGAAAAAGTATGTTCAGAGACCTACGAATTTGTAGTGTACATTCTGTAATTCAGTAGGGCATGATGATAGGGATTATAGGGATTATGATCTCATGCATGAAAGGTCAAGAGACATATATAAGATCCCAGGCTAAGTACAACAAGAAGGAAACACTATGCAGTACAACTCCCTAGGAAGAGGAAACTTCAATCCTCACGGTGGATTCAAAGGAAGACGAGGAGGAGGAGGAATGGGTTGAGGCTGAGGACAGATCATATGTTATAACTGCACACAACCTGGACACCTTGCAAAGGATTGTCAGGACCCTTGTACTACTTGCATCTATTGCATCTCGTTTGACCATGTTATAGAAGATTGTCCTGTACTGCTAGCTAAGATTCAAGAAATACGAGGACCCCAACAGAACCCACAAGTGAAATTGATCTATGATGAACCTCATGGAGAAGACCCTAGAGTCATTTTTATAACTAGAGGAGGAACTATTATAGGAGAAGACAAACTAACACAAGGGAAGACTGCAAAAGATTCAGGAATCCAAAAAGCTGTAGAGAAGACCCAAACTTTTGATGCAAAGAAATAAAGACAGATGTTTGAGGAAGCTAGGAAAGAATTTAGAGGAAACCAAGGCTCTACATCAAAGACAAGACCAAAAGTGAGAGAATATGGAATGCCTCTGGAATTTGATTGGTCTGCTTCGTTAGGAGAAGGAAAAGAGGTAAGCAAGCTCATGGAATTCCTATACACTTGTATTAAATTGATTCAGGATGAAAACATTGTACAAGAGCTACAACATCTAATCAGGCAATATGAGGTAGGAAAGATAGATCCCTTATTGAATAGGTAAGTACACCAAATTGGTAAGAAGAGAAGGACAAATAATGAATTACATCTGAATGCTCAAATAGGAGAGTATGAGATAGACTACGTGGTCCTGAACTTAGGGTCGGAGGTCAATGTCATGACAAAGAAAACTTGGGAACATATGGGAAAACTAAAGTTGATCTATTCCCCTATTAGGATTAGTATGGCTAACCAACAAGATGTCAACCCATTTGGATGATTGGAGCATGTCCCTGTGGACATTGATGGAGTAAGAACGTTTGCAGATTTTGATGTAATTGAAATAGTTGATGACAGTTGACCTTACCCTGCATTGTTAGTAATTGATTGGGCCTTCAATAACTCTACTGTTGTTGACTCAAAGAAAAGACATATGAATTTTGAAGGACATGACCTTAGGGTCATCGCACCTTTAGATCCAGATGAAGGTCAGCGATACACAAATCCCATCAGAGAAGAAGACTGCACATACGCACTAGAAAACATATACAAGCTAACAACCATATCACATGATTACATTAATCCTACAACCGATGGGAATATAAGCTGGCGAAGTGACAACACGTGCTCATTAGACTCAGAAGAAGCATTGGGGAACTGGCAGAACCAGATGTATGAAGTATCGACAAGGAGATGTTCTAGATTAATGAGAGAAGTTCACTGGATCAACACAACAGTAAGTAACTTACCCACATTTGATTGTCTAAATCCATTAGAAGCCTTCCTATCAGACTTTGAAGCAAGTGTACCAACACAACAGAGGTTGTTGGAAATGGATGAGGCCTTGAAAGCCACACCAGCAAGATGGTGGGGGACACACAAAAGTAATATTACAGATTGGGTACAATGTTGTACTCTGATGACAACGCGATTCTCAACAGAAGTAGAAGGCTGCGAAATTCACTACATAGGTCAAAGCTACCCAAAGGACCACATGTGAAGCTGTGAGGAAGCTTGGAGCAACATTCCTCAAGAAAAATGGGTGCACAAATTCATTACCATACTGGAAACGACACCTATAAACTGGTACCTTCAAGCATAATTGTGTCTCATCACCACAGATTGGAAAGGTATGACTCAGAATTTTGTAAGTACATTCTTATTTGAAAGTCAATTTCCTTCAGTAGATCAAGCATTACAGATTGTGAGACAAAAAGTATTCAAGGAGGTATCCATCCTTTCCTTAGAACAGAAAGAGCATGAATGGACTGCACCTCTCCAGAAACTACAAGGCTTTTACAACATCAATACCGACGAGGATGATGATCCTAGGAAGGTGAAAATCGCAGAAACATAAGGCCAAAGAGATGTGGAAGGACCAGGAGTCAAGCTGCCATTCATTGGACAGCCAATCAAGATTAAGAAGGTCAATATTGGAACAGAGAAGACACCAAACTTTGCAAATGTTGGAGATTACTGGGATGTTGCTACCATTGATAAATTTACAGAATTACTGCATGAATATTAGGACTTGTTTCCAACCAAGTTCACTGATATGAAGGGAATTATAGGGACTATGGGAGAGATGAGGATCCCTTTAAAACCATATGATATACCAGTCAAACAGATACCTTACAGATTGAACCCTAAATATAAGCAAAAAGTAAAGATTGAGCTTGACAGAATGCTAGAAGTAGGTATTATAGAACCTATAGAAGAATTAGAGTGGATAAGCCCTATGGTGGTGCAAGACAAGAAAATAGGAGAAATCAGAATATGCATAGATCTCAGAAATTTGAATGATTCTTTCTTTCATGACCCCTTCCCTACACTATTCATTGACGAAGAGTTAGATAATGTGGGAGTCTAGGAAGTATATTCTTTTACAAATGGATTTTCAGGATACCATCAGATCCGGATTGCCAAGGAAGACCACCATAAAATCACATTTGCAACAAAATGGGGATCCTACCAATATGCAGTGATGCCATTCGGATTGAAGAATGCCCCAACCATTATTTCCAGGGTGGTGGTCGAACCATTCAAGGAATTTTTGCATAAATTTTTAGAAGCATACTTTGATGATTGGACTGTGTTTAGTTTGTTGAAAAATCACATTGAATGTCTAAGGCTAATGTTGGATAAATGAAGGCAGTGTCAAATTGCTTTGAATCTGAAGAAGTGCATTTTCTTTTCACCATTTGGAGTTCTGTTAGGAAATATTGTATGTAAGAAAGGACTTCTGGTAGATCCATCCAAGATCGCTATTATAGTTGACCTACCCCCTCCTACAATAGTTAAACAACTTCACACTACCCTGGGAAACACATGTGTTGGTCACTATAATTGCTTAATTGATTTTAAACAACCAAGTGAAACATAAATTATCAACCCAGGGAAGTCTTTTGTTTCAAAGATAGCCACGCACTATATATGCTCAATTCC